>WJXA01000362.1:0-14037 GCA_014282245.1 Rhododendron simsii
AAGTGGTCCAACAGACTTAGGGAGGAGCTCGGATCCGTCACGTTGAAGTACGGATTATCCATGGTAGAGGCAGAGTGGAGCTGTACAGCAGGCATAGGTTGGTGGAATAGGTCACCAATAGAAGCGTTAAATACGAACGCTCCGTTCTGTAGACGCGCAGAGGGCTCATTGAAATTGGACGACTGTCCTTCCTCGGAACGGATATAAGAAATCTCGGCCTCGGATTGAGAGGGGATAGGCACAATCGGCCTAGGTTGATTCGTTGAGGTTATATGGTCGGTGGGGTTGAATATAGTGGAGCTGAGGGATATATCAGTGGAGCTGATGGATATCTGGTTAATGCGCGGAGCATCGTTGTGGTTTGGCATAGAATTGGCGAGGATGTTGGGTTTTTGAGGTGCCGATGGTGGAGCATGCAGAGTCCCTTCATCTATGAGATCTTGAATTGCATGTCGGAGGCGAAAGCAAGAATCGGTAAGATGGCCGGGTCCTTGGTGATAGGCACAGTAAAGATTGGCTTTGAAGTTGGGAGAAGGCTTCTTAGGTAGAGGAGTTGGATCGAGGAGCTTCAGATGTCCTGATTGGATCAGTTTCTCCATGACTGAAGATAGTGGTGCTTCAAAAGCGGAGAAACTACGAGGTTGGTTACGCGGTCGGTTGTTCTGCGGAGTTTGAACCTGATGGACCTCGGCAATTTGATTAGCAGCTTTCGAGGAAGAGGCATTGGTACCACTGGTTGCGGTATTGGAATAAGTCCCTCCCCCAAACAGTGCATTAGTATTTCCAGAATATGCCCGAGGCTTCGACTTTGATGGATTGGACGATTCTCCCTTTGACAGAATCCCACTCTGCAATGCATCTTCGATGGCCAGACCGGAGTCGAAGAAAGTATCAAAGTTGGACGATGCTTGAACGAGGACCAAGTGTCTAGCATAGTCTGGCTGGAGATTGCGGGAGATGATACGGAGCTGATCTCTCTCGCTCGGGCGATCAGTCATTTGAGCGGCTTTGGCCCTCCATCTCTTGACGAAATCCGCGAAGGATTCCTTAGCGTCCATCTTGGTGGATTCCAACTCCCGAGTAGTCATCTTGAGCTGGGAGTTGTAGCTATACTGCGAAATAAACGCAGCCCCGATGTCCTCCCAAGTCCTTCGCTTGGCAATGTCGAGTGACAGAAACCAATGGAAATCGGGACCCGAGAGGGTTTGAGGAAACAGCTGAGACATGGCTTCGGGCTCGACAGAGAGGATCTTCATGGCAGCATGGTAACCATAGAGATGGGTTTTAGGATCGCCAGTGCCATCGAACTTGGCTATGTCGGGCATTTTGAACTTGTCAGGAAGCTTGGCATTGGGATAAAGACAGAGACGGTCCAAGTCGATCCCTCCAGCACTGAGTTTTTCGGACTTTGAAACAGATTCTTCCAGTTTGGCCATCTTGGCGACGAGAGCAGTCATGTCAGGGTGTTGAACAGTCCTAACAGCAGTGATGCCTGGATTCTGAATGGGATTCCGAGTGCCCTGAGTGTTGACCAAGGCGACCAGACGCCCTGGATGGTCCGGATCTTCCACCATGATGGGTTGCTCGTGCACGTCCTCTTCGGCCTCGCCCTCCTCTTGAACAGTTGGAGGAAGACGAGTGTTAAAGAGGTCATTTAAGCGGGTCATGTTAGCCTCCATCTGAGCAGCCCTTTGTTGTATAACAGCGATACTAGCCTGGATGTTCATAAGCATGGTTTCCAGAGATAGTGGTTGTGGTTGATCTGCCATGACCGTTGGCCCAGAAGTACTTGATGCAGAGGAGGGGGCAGGAGATTCCGGAGAGTCTGTTTCTTCGAGGACCGGAGAAGATGCGGACTGCAGGGTAGCAAGCAGAGAACGCGGGGAGTCTTCCGTTGTGACTGACTGGGCTTGCAATCTGACTAGTCTCTGAATCGGATTCCGGTGCAGACGTTCCCAAGTGGGTTTGGTTTTCTGCCTCGATACTTTCCTTGGCGGTGCAATGATTCAGAACCTTTGCTTGCAGAAAGGGAGAAAAGGCTAATAAGGGCCCTGCAGAAACTTTAATCTAAATAAAAGACTAAAGCGAAAACACAGTCACCGTCGTCAGTGTCGCCCTTAGACTCTAGTACTAGCAGATAAGTCTGTCTTATGACGTTTGGACATTACCAGTGATCCTCAGAAATCTTTTCATGGTGTATCCTTTTTGTATCAATTAAGCAAAGAGATGTCAAAGTAGTCTAAAGATTTTGGTTTATTCTGCTTCGAAAGTTTCAACTTTTGAACTCGGAACAAACTTGGTGTAAATAGGCACGATGCTATAACCGGGGAGGCATAGGCAGCACAGTGCCGTAACCGAAATGGTGTACATGCTTCGCATGATAACCAAAATGGTGTAAGCATCGCGGTATCTTTCCCGTTTTGTTCCTCGTTTTCTGTTTGAAACTTCGATTGGGTAATTTAGCCAAAGGCTTTAGAAGGTCTTGATTTCCCAAGGTTTAATTGATTCAAGGAAATTGAGAATTGACAACGTGCACCATCGAGATGCACGACTCCTCATCGGGCCATGGTAAGGTCCTAATAAACATAAGACAGACTTGAAGGAGAGAGATCCTAGGAGCCGCCCTAAACATGCTTCTACGCAAAACGGTATGCATGTATGAACAGTGCATGCGATAGGGAAAGCAGTAACACGTTGATAGTATAGGGGGTTAGATGCAAGTAATCCTACCCTGTAGGTACCTGTCCTAGTTTGGAGAGTGCTAGTGCTTTGTATATGCAAAGGCTGGTTTTGGCTTGAATCAGGTTCCTCGGACTAGAGCCAAGATATACCTCCCGCTGCCCGCGTAACCGCAGAGCAACAGTCGAACGGTAGAATGACTCATCATCGTCGAAGGTTGTTAGTCATTCGGGGTCCCCGGGCTCCGGTAAACCGTGCCGGATTGCCAAAACGATCCAACGAGGCTTATCCCACATCGATGCAAATGAGAATGCTAAAAAGTTGATTTAATGGAACAGAATCGCAAATTCGCAAATGCCTTTTCAAATTTGGCTCTCTTTATTTAATCAATATTTAGAAGAAACTACGCGGGAGAACAATCGGAAAAGTCCCAGATTGGATGGCCGGACACGAGGTCCTGTTAAATCACCAACCCTTTCTTTAGCAGCGCGAAGCTCACTTTTTTGACAGACTTTTGTGGGATTGTTCTCGAGCGTATTAAAATCTAAATATAGATCAATATTGGTTCGATCCCCAGCGGAGTCGCCACTGTGGGCAATGCGAATTGCCCCGACTCTTTCTCTCTCCTCCGAGGGAAAGGGATTCCGTTCCCCACCCTTTTGAGAAAGGAGAGATGCTGCCGGTTCGCGGGAGCGCTTTTATGAAGCTGGACGTCAAGCGCTCGCGAAAATACAGAGTCGCCACTTGGGTTTGAAGGTCCGATACCCAAGGAACCGTATTTCGAAGCACTTGCCGCGCTGTTTGATTTGAAAAAGTTAAGGAACCAGTCCGTCATAACCATATCTGGGTTCGGGAGCCAGGTTACGAGAGGGGAAGGGTTTTATGGCACCCCTCTCGCCCAATCCGGAGATCGGTCTCTACTTAGGCATTTGCGAAAATGTTGTTTGTTTGCGATTCTGTTTGATTAATCAGTTTTTAGCCAATTAGGGCGGGGGAACAGTTAATCGGGGATTAAAACTGTAACATGTTTGCAGGATGTGGTAGATAGCATGCATGGATGAAATAAATGAGATAAAACTGAAAACTGCTTTCGGGATGCCAAAACAGTGCAGGGTATGAATTTATCACGCACAGTGGCCAACTTGCATGCAGAAAATGGGAGCATGCAAGTTACACCATCGCGCGACACACCCATACCCTCGCGCGAGTGTTAACATCCTTTTACAGATTCAATTTTATCTCCTTCTGGGCTCTGGAAGGACCAGTGCACACCCAGGACAAACCAAGCAGTTTATGTATGCTGGAAATAACTACTTATTACAATCTGATTGAGTAAGAATAACACACAACCCTTAAACAGTGAGGGTGGTAAAAACAGAGACCAAAGGCCTAGCTGCCCATACGAGGGCAATCACTGGAAATGATCAAACCAACGCGCGATGGAGTCACATCATCGCGCGATTGTTCTGACTGGACATCCAGGAATTGCTTTGCATGCCTGGGCTCTGAGACATATTCAGAAGCTACCCAGGGGCATTCCAACATGAACAAGGAAAGCAAAATACACCAATCTACTGATTTTAACATGCAAGACAGTGAGATATCAAATATGATTAAACATGGACATATGAAATCATAAAAACTGGATCCGAACAAGAGACCCATCCCCACGAGAACCATATCACACGAGCTAGAAGCGTCGCGCGATGATGTGGGTTCGTCGCGCGTGGGTTCTCATGTTCACAGCATCTTGTAAATTTGCTGGCTTTGGGGTCAGAAGCTGATATTGATTACCAGTCCTGACCCTGTCAGCCCCCCTCAGGGATCAAGACAGTAAAGGCTAAAAGTTATACCTTTGCTTGAGAATGGTTTGAGTGAGGTGGTATGCCTGTGACAAGGGAGAAAGTGATAGTAGTTTTTGAAGCACTTGGAAGATCAAGATTGTGACTCTTGTTCTTTCCTTTGAGATTTTTTTGGTAACCCTTTTGAAAGTAGAACAAAGGGGGGGGTTTTATAGGAAAAGAGGGAGCTTGTTAGTGGCAAACATGGCTAGGCAGCCAGCCAACAATGCTGGCAGCAATCCCTTGGTAGAGGAGTGGGGTTTAAGTTGATGGGAGAGTGGGGGTTTAGGTGGTGCAAGGATGGCCGAGCAAACGCCGTTCAGCTGATGGAACGGGGTCACATGGCCCTGCAAGCGCTTCATCATCACAAAATCCAGCTGGATATGACAGGTGTCAACCATCGCGCGATGGAGTGGAACCGTCGCGCGAGGGTTCTAACTTCCCCGCGATGGTCAATCAGTCAAAGTTTGACTTTGACCACCACCTGGCAAGTGAAGCATCGCGCGAGTGTCTCAGTGCATCGCGCGAAGGTCAATCCCATAGTCAAAGCTGGGCTCAACGGTTCTGGGGTTAAGGACAGGGTTCCACATTCACCAAACTCAAAACCATTTCAATCAAAAACTGTTCTCGACCTGATTCATCATTGGGGGAACAAGAAACTGAAAAGAAACAAACTGAAGATAGACAAAATGATTGAGCAATCAGATTGGGGTGTCTACAATGTATATAAAGAGTTTCGTATCTTTGTAAATTATTCATTCAAGTAATACAATAATATTCTCTCAATATTTCGTTCTCCTAAATTCAATAGATTCTTCATATGCTAACCCCATCGCTTTGGTAGCCCTCCATTCACTATTTAGAATAGTCAAAATCTAAACTCCAAAAAGTCGAGCTTCTATGTGTTTGAGAATTTTCATTCATAAAACAGCCATTTTCATGTGTCCCTTTTATCTAGTTGTATTTTGTTTATTTAACATTTTAGTGAGTCTGCTTAGGAGGTACGTGGAAAGGAATCAATTTGAACACGTATAGAGTGTTTTAGTGCGGTAGTATAATAGTTGTATTCTGATCCAGGCATCAAGAAGAATCAAGCGAAGTTGATCGTGAAGAGGCGAGCATTGAATTTGCAACATTCCGTTCTCCAGGATGTGCTCGAGTAACTTTCAAAGTGCTCAAGCAACTTCTTCGATTTTTAGCAGCTTCCATATATATAGCGTTCAATTAGGGTTGTTTGGGTACCAAGCATATGAGAGATGCGCCCAAACACGCTTTTAACTTTAGAAACTTTAAGAGGGTTCTTGGGTTTGCATCATGGAGTACATATACAATCTATGGATCATTGAGCGCAAAATCAATCTCCAAGAGGTTTCAATATCTTTTTTAACATATTTGAGAAAAGCCCCGAGGAGGTTCCCTAGGCAATACAAAGTCCTTCGATGGGATTTTAGAGGCAAACGGAAGACTTGTGGATTCACCTAGCGGTTATGAAACACTAGTTTTGGCAAATGAGGATTGGCAAGTAGAATTTAGGCCGATTGGTGAGGATTCATTAAGTAAGCGTTCTTGTAACTACACGTTGAGTATAGTGTTTTAATTCATTCGTTTTTTACCCATTAAGAGATTTTTCACATACATCTTTGCCTCATCAACTTAGTTGCTTTCGTTTGTGTGATGATTGGTATATTGATTTGTGGGTTTTCGATTAATTCATCCGTAGCAAAGCTTTATATGCACCCTTCTTCCCAAATTCTAGGTCCACTTTTATTTTTTGGAAGTCTCAAAAGATTGGCTATAGCTTTTAATTTATAATATTTTTGTTATATCGAATATAGATCTTATTTGATAGATCTCAATAAGCTCTATTATACAAAGTCTTTAAAATCAACTAAAAAATTATGGATTGTAAGATATAATTAATTGAAAAATGGCACGTACTCCCAAAGGGCACTACTACAAAAATAGATAAAGACCTCAGTCATTTGGTGTGATCTTCCACTTTTAATCTCGCATTCAAAACCGTGGTCTATCAAGGTGTAACTAAAAGACCTAGTTTTTAACCACAGGATAAAAACCATGATTGAAACCGTAACTAAAAACATAAAAATTGTGATTAAAAATGACAAAACTGTGACCTGTAATAGCTTAACATCTCAGTTTCATTATAAAACCGTGGTTGTTTAGAGAGTAATAATCTCAGTTTTTGAAAAAATCGAGATTAAAAGTGGCGTTTTCCTAAGGGTAAAAATCCCCCTTTAATTATCCTACTGGGTTTTGAACTTAAGTCTCTCGAGTTTTGCATAGAAACTTCAACCAACTGCACCACACATACTTTTCAATATATAATTGAAATATTTAATATATAACATATGCGTTTAACATTAAAATATATTTCGAACATCATTTTGAACCTTTAAATATTAAAATTAGAAATTTTGATAAACATGAAAGTTGTAGCCCTTTGTGTTATTGTTCAAACCCAATTTGAATTATCTCAATTAATGGAGTTTTGAGCATAGAGTTATACTCGAAATACATTTGGCGACGAAACGCAACCTTCATAAATTTTGTCACCAAAGGTACCCATTTGGTGACGAAATATATTTTCATCGCCGAAAGTACCCCATTTTTTGACGAAATATTTTTTTGTAGAATGGTTGAGAGTGACATTTATTTAGGGGTATTGCGCGTGGAGTCGATTAAGGGGTAAACGACTTTCAACTTTTCCTATATAAGAGCTTTCATCTAAAGTCTAAAAAAAAATGTGATGTATTTTCTAACTTACGATCTCAGTTTCTAGATGATTGAGATTAAAGATTCTTTTTATCTCAGTTTTTCCGAAATGAGATATATTCTTTCATATACTATCTCAGTTTTTCAAAAATGAGATTTATTCTTTAAGTTACAATCTCACTTTT
Source organism: Rhododendron simsii (assembly GCA_014282245.1). Lineage (NCBI taxonomy): Eukaryota > Viridiplantae > Streptophyta > Magnoliopsida > Ericales > Ericaceae > Rhododendron > Rhododendron simsii. The sequence continues at coordinate 7,439 of WJXA01000362.1, forward strand.
AGATTATCGAGATTAAAAAATCTTTTCATCTCAGTTTTTTTTGAAACGAGATATATTCTTTCATATATAATCTCAATTTTTTGAGAATGAGATCTATTCTTCAAATTACAATCTCACTTTTTATATTATTGAGATTAAAAAAAATTTCCATCTTAGTTTTTCCGTATAACTGAGATTAAAACTATAATCCATGACATTTTATTACGCTTTTACAAAAAGTGAGATCTTTTTAATTTTTGGACCGTGATCTTTATACCATTTTGTAGTAGTGGAGGGCCAATATTTTGGGAAAAGGGGAGTACATATACCTAGTTGATCCCACAAAACAAGCCCAAAACTTCCATCAGGGCCTGTGCTTGTGCCTCTTCCAGTCATCAGAAGCCTACTAAAACTTGGTGATGAACCCGTACAAGTCCCTGGCCGAGTGAACTGTTGGGTTGTGACCCCGACCCTCTAATCCGCACCCTCAAGCACAACACGAAAACAACCAAGCACATACACGAGATATGAGAGAAAAAATTTCGTAATTGTATTATTCACAAATCAAATACAATATACATGAAAAAACCTCACGGGCACGCCACATGCAAACCGGCTGCCCTCACTCCTCTCTCTCTCCCTCACTCCAGTGCTCTCCGACAGTATCTCTTAGTCTCTCCAAGGATCCTGGCTCCTCCCGAAGGAGGAGCCTCTCGCTCACACTCTCTCTCTGCTCTCACCTATCTGTCTAGCACACACACCACTGCTAAAAGGCAGTCCAAAATAGGGAGAACAAAACAAAGGGGTTTTATCCCCTACGTCTCACACATACACACTTGGGTGTAACCAATATGAACCAGATATATGGCCCACTTATGGCTCTGTTCAGTTGCACGAAAATGATGGGAAAGAGTAGAAAATTAAAATTTTCTGTAACTTTCTGTGTGTTTAGTTACGACAAAGATGTAGGACTCACAGCCTCAATTTTCCCATGGAAACACTTTCTTGCAAATAGATCTTGCCAAAAAGAAGAAATTGATGTTTTACGGCAAGATTTCTTGTCAAGAGAACAAACAGAGGAAATTAAATATGTTTTTCCTTTACTCTACCTCACTTCACTTTTTCTGAGAACCGATAGCCCACACAATATTTCCGACAATTAAACGGAGCCTATGAGTTTGAAACTGGACCAAAAAATCACAGCGGTCATTTCTTCACCAGCCTTAGGGAAAGAAATCCTCCAGAAGCAGGACCTAGCCTAGCCTTCTCAACGAGATCCATCCCCAATGTCGTCGCTGCCCACAGCCCCACAAATAATCCACGATTTGGTTGCCGGTGGCATATCGGTGGCATATCAGTGGGAGCCTCAGAAAAGCAACTCTAACATATTTTCTAATAACGCCGAACGAAATTACGCCGGGAACATAACAAGAGCGGCTCAATTATGCCAGAAGGAGTTGTTTGGGGAATAAAGAGGCAGAATTGGAAGAGTGCGGTTTGGAATCTAGAGTGTCGGATTCATTGGGGCTTGAAGTGAGTGGCAACTATTTTCTTCCTCTGGCCCAATTTGACAATGAATTTGTAGAAATTGAACACATTGGGCCCAATTTCGAATTATCGTCTTTTAAAGAAGTCGATCGCGTAGCAGAGTAATAAGGTACTTCAATTACAACTTTCAGCTGGCACTCGTTTGGGATTAGACTTTGTGGACAGCGATGGGGAAAATTATGAACAAAATGATCGAGAGTGAAGTTGAAGAGTATGCCTTAGTACAGAGAAACAAGTACGCCGTATTATGGAGAAAGACCGTTGCTTGCGAAGCCTCTTAGCTGTGTGTATGTGTGGAAAATGTTAGGGTGTGCGAGGGTGTTATGCTAGGAAAGGTGAGTGGTTTCTTTAAGAGAGGTGTATGTGTAAGTGTTCTTGTGTTGTTTCAGTGTTTTCGGAGGTCGTGGGGTCATGGGGGTCTTCGGTGTTTTGTTGTTTTTTGGAGTTTTGTCTAAGTGCAGGGAGCAAGAGAGAGGGTGTGAGGAGTATATTTGGCATTTGTGCAAGCTTTCTAGTAGTCTTCTTGAGTTGTGGTGTTTAGAGTTTGGTTTCTAGGTTGGACTTAGTCCCATTAGGTGTCTGGGCTTGGCCCTTTTGGTGTTTTCTGGGATTCGCTCCTCTTATCGATCACGTAGGATGTTTCTTCTAAAATATTTCAAAATTACCAAACCGCCTTCATCCGTAGGTTGGCTATACTAGGGTTAAAACTCTCATGGATGCACCCTCTACTCAGTTGTTATTGAGTGGTTGAGTTTGGGTAGCTATATTGTTAATAATGGGTTGCCGGTACATTACTTCTTTCTCTCTCGGTTTTTAAGGTTTTATCATTATGAGTGTGAGCTAATGTATTAGGTGTTAATGCATGAGTTACCTGAGATGATATGTGTTCATAATTTATATATTGAGCAGTGTGTTCACAAAGAATTTAATTTAAAATTACTGGTGGTGAATTTTTTTAACCAAGTTAAATTTAGGGTGTTCCATTGCGAGTTATAGTGTGTTAGTAATTCCTACTTTGCTTTTCCACCTAAATCTTGGAATCCAAACAGATGCATGTGGAGACTTAAAAAGAAGTCTTCATCTGTGTTATTTGTGCAAATTAGGAGGCTTGCAATTGGTGGTTCAAAAACTTTTATTTTTTGGTGAAAGTACATAAACACCCCCTCAACTATCACTGTTTCTCGTAAACTCCCCCTCACATTTAAAAGCGCCCATGGAGACCCCCTCACCTATTTCCGTTACCCAAGTAACACCCTTCCGTCTCAGAACTGTTTGCAGGGACGTCACATGTCAGCAAATTGGGTATTTTTTGGACAAAAATGCCCTTTGACAATCCACAGGCCACCATTGTCACCACCACAATCTCCAATCCACCACCACTGACTTCACCACCTCCACCATTGTTGCCACCACAATCCCAAATCACCGCCAGGCAGCAATCACCACCACCAAACGCCCCTCCCACACTCAGTCTCTAACAGTCACAATTATCACAAACCACAAATCACCAATTTCAAAATTCCCCAAAATCAAACGTTAAACCCAATTTCAGAAATCCCCGACAATCGCAATTCGAGAATCAAAAGACCCAACTTTTAATTACTACTCGACTAATAAATAATTCATCCAAAATTACATAACATCTGCAGCATCCACATAAAACATATAGCCAGATCTGCTTTTACATTTACACACACGCACAAATCATCGTCATCTACATACAAAACATCCAACATGTATATTAAAGCCCAATATCAAAACGAAACCTCGAGATCACATCGCAATTTGAGATCAAAGACCTAACTTCTAGTTTAAAAACTCGACTAATTCCTTCTCTTTGGTAAATAATTGGACTACTTTTATATTTACACACACGCACATACATGCAGATGAGTACTTCTATACCTGCAGGGACGTGGTTTAGGGCGATGCCAGTGCTGTTGAGGGCTTGCTGAACGGAGGCCGGGATACCACTGGTGTCGCTGCAGGCAGAGACAGAGATGGGACCGAGGTAGTTCATTTTGGTGAGGGCGTTGGTGATGTTCTGTGCGATCGAGTGGGCTCGTAGCCCTTGGGGACCTGGCAGTTCTCGATCTCCCACCACACAGATATCTTGGCCTTCTGGTACTGCGCCTCCGCCATCTCGTACGGCCGGACCTCGCCATTTCTTCCGCCGTCGCCGCCCATCGCTGTCTCAGGTGATCGAGCTCGACAATCGCGAAGAAGAGCCCTTGGAGCCGTCCATGGCATCGTCGATGGGCTCCGCAACACCTGGCTTCGAGCTTCCGGGACCCATTCTCTCTCTCTCTCTCTCTCTCTCGCTCTCTCTCTCTCTCTCTCTTGGCCGGAGCAGTAGAATGGAGTGAATGATTTCAAGATTTTTTAAAAAAAATTTCCTTTAAGGGTATAATAGAAAAGGGTATTTTGGTCATTTCCTCTATTTCGTTAACGGAGTTAGGATTTTTTTCGTTTTCAGTAGTTGAGGGAGTCTCCATGGGCGCTTTTAAATGTGAGGGGGAGTTTACGAGAAACAGTGATAGTTGAGGGGGTGTTTATGTACTTTCACCTTATTTTTTTTAAGGAAGCGTAAGAACTTTATTGATCGATAAGAGAATATTATAACCTACCATACGTGCAACTAATACAACTGAAACAAGATAATTTGCACACTATTGAAGAAATAACACAATTAAATCAAATGACGGATACATCCAGTCATAAATTGAACTTTAGAAAACTTTCAAGTTGTACTACTGTAGGGAAGCAAAGCTTAGAGTGTTCAAGTGATCAACACCAGCTAGTTGTTGCGGTGCTGCCACTGACTTTGTTCAGTATACATGAATGTCATCTCGGTCAATAGAGTAAAAAATATAACAAAATACGATATGATCAGATAAAGGTTGCTTTAGATGCATATGTATTCACATGCGTCTAACGATTGTTGACCCAATTGTGTTTAAAATTGTGTATTAAAGATATCGTATTCCTAAACTTATGGTTTCAAAATGAGCTGCTACTAAAATATCAAAAAAAATAAAGGGCTCCTTAAATATATTATCCTTCGCCTGGCCTGCCAGAATAAGACTTTCGTTTTCAGGCTTAACGTTACCAAGACAAACATGATATACTATCACTATCAGAAAGGACTTGGCGAAAATAATAACAACTTGTTAGGCATTAATGGGTCCCTTCTTTTGGAACCTTATATACTGAGGGCCAATAATTTGTCACCTATGTGGTATTCCTTCATCGATCTCATATTGACTAATGCATACTTTATAGGAGAGTAGGTATATATAAACGAGGAGTAAGTTACCAAAGAAAATACGTAATAATAAACGAGGAAACTTGTCAGCAAAACCAAGAGCATATATAGAGGGCAAACAGTAGTCCTTGTTCCTATACATTGGCTGTAGTTACTTGAAAACTCCTCATCTCTAACACCATCTGGTTGGGAGCAATGGAGTCATTGATCTTAATTCTGTATATCTTGTTAGCTACCACCTTGGTCAGAGCCCTCCTTTCGATATTAAGAAGCAGCAAACCAAGCCCAAAACTTCCACCAGGGCCGGCGCCGCTTCCGGTCATAGGAAGCCTTCTAAAACTAGGTGGCAAGCCCCATAAATCACTGGCTGAGTTAGCCAAGCTATATGGCCCAATCATGAGTTTGAAACTGGGCCGAAAAACCGTTGTGGTCATTTCTTCACCAGCCTTAGCGAGAGAGGTCCTCCAAAAGCAGGATCTCGCCTTCTCCACCAGATCCGTCCCCAGTGCTGTCCATGCCCACGGCCACAACAAATACTCCGTTGCTTGGTTGCCGGTTGCAGATCAATGGCGGAGCCTCCGAAAAGCCCTCAACTCTAACATATTTTCAGGTAAGTAATGGAAGTCGATAGTGTGTGTTGTTTAATAGTCCTGCGTGCTTAGATTCTAAGGCCATGTTTGATAAGTCTCTTAAGCCATATGATTGAATTACCTAGCCCATAGGGCCCTAATCTTTGATTTTGCAAACGAGCATGGAACTACGAGAACCATCGAGAATATGAATCCCACATAATTGATAGAGCTATGAAGCTTATCTTATTCATTGATATTGAAAAAGGGAAAGGACTTTTCCAGCTGGTGTGCAAGACCCGTTTTTTTCTTTACAAGTGCAAGAAAGATTCTTATCGTGCGAGAACTAGGTGCTAGCAATCATGTCCGTGGTCCCTTCAACCCTATGACGAAATCTCCCATGCTTATCGACACTACAAGAAAAAAGACTTTTGGCGACGAAATCTAATGACGAAATTCAAATTCGTCGCCAAATGATACCTTTTGGCAAGGGAATCAAATTTCATCGCCAAATTTGACCTATTTCGTGAGGAAATCGAATTTCGTCGCCAAATGGTATTTTTTTGGTTAGAAAACCCATATTTCGTGGCCAAATTAATGTTTGACTAAGTAGTTCTTCATTTTCAAAAAGGTCATATGTTTTAAAATAAATAATCTACATCAATATTTATTATACATAGATCACTTTGAAAATTACCGACAATATAGTAATACAGCAAGTAGGATTTTGCAATATTATCAACAAAACATCAAGTGGCTTAGTGGTAGGAGTGGTAGTTTCGGATTTGGAGGTCCTGATTTCAAATTGGAGCAACAACACAAAGTTGAAGTCATTTTCTAGTTTGGTTGATTTTTGTGATTGAAAAGGACAAAAAACGGTCCTTCCTTTTTTATGTGGTCTCTCTCTCTCTCTCTCGTGCACTCCTTTCCCTCTTTAGCAATTATTTATCTTGTTTTGTAAAACAAAAAAACAAAAAAATATTAGTAATCTTGTTTCCTTTAGCCTCCAATTCCTATAGCAATGAGATCGGATCCTCTCCCGTCTAAAACTTGGACCGAAGGAAATAGTTCTAATTTGGACCACATATTTGGAAAATCAATGGTTGAGATCGATCCGCTCACCAAACTCTTTACAAGAAGAAATCAATTCTTCATTTTTCAGAGCAAATCCGAACCATTAATTGCAGCACTGGACGGTCCAGATTTCAACTGTTTGTTCCAGTCCAAGGTTGGATAGA
>WJXA01000363.1:0-28659 GCA_014282245.1 Rhododendron simsii
AAATACAACTTTATACATAGACATATACAGAATACACAATTTCCAGAAATAATCTTCTTTGTTTGTTTTTTTGGGTTTATACATATTATAGATTCAGACTAATAAGAATATGCAGTCGTTTTTTAGTGAATTGCTACAGTGGACCTACGGCTAAATTGCCCTATTTGTTTGTCTTTTGGGATAATACAAACTACAGATTTGGACATATAAGTATATCTGGTTGTTTTATTGCGATTATAGAAAGTTTTTTTTTTAAATGATAGCCTTATCTGTGATTTTTTTTAGAATAATACAAACCACATATTTGGATGTCTTAGTGCGATTTTAAAGAATACAAAACTTACAAAATAGCCTTTATCTCTTAGTCTGTTGGGGATAATACAGACTACATATCTAGTTGTTTTATTGTGATTATACAAAATACAAAATTTAAGAAAATAACGTTATCGGTTAGTCTTTTTGGTTTTGGCGTTATAGAGACAGATTTGGACATATAAGCATATCTGATTATTTTATAACCTTATATTTATTTTTTTTATGTGTGGCACCTAACTAAAACACATCGCAATATGATTTTCCTACTATAGGTATAGTAATCTGCCCAAATTCATATTTTGTGATATAAGAAAAAAGGTTATCTATGCAATATCTATACTCTGTATTGTTCCAAAAAACAAACAGATAAGGTTATCTCGATTTTTAAAAAAAAAAATTCAAAAGTAATTATTCAAAAGTCTAATGGTTGACATTTGGTGCTATAGCCATATCTTTATTCTTTTTAATCGCAAAAAAATTAATAGTTGTGATTATTTGTTTGAATTTATACTCTATTATCCCAAAAAAATCTAACAAATAAAGTTATCTCTGCGAATTATGTAATATGTATAATCGCAATAAAATCAACAGATGTAGTTATTTGTCAAAATCCATACTCTGTATTATGCCAACAAGACCTAGAAATAAAGTCACATATGCGAAATATGTGCTATGTATAATCGCAATAAAATTAACAAGTATGGCTATTTGTCAGATTCTATACTTCGTATAATTTCCAAAAGACCAACACATAAGGTTATCTATGCAAAATATACTCTTTTATCATCGCAATAATACTAATAGATAGATGTGGTTATCTATGCAAAATATACTCTTTGTCTCCTCCTCCTGCGAGCCACCCCTCCGGTCTCTCTCTCTCTCTCTCTCTCTCTCTCTCTCTCTCTCTCTCTCTCTCTCTCTCTCTCTCTCTCTCTCTCTCTCTCTCTCTCTCTCTCTCTCTCTCTCTCTCTCTCTCTCTCCTCTTCCTTTGTTTTAGCATCAATGAACAAGAAAAAAGGAAAATGTGTGGAGGTTGAACGGCAGCCATGGCCGCCATCCGCCACAGCCGTCCCACCTCTCTTCTCCTCTGCTCCCCTGTCTCCTCTCATTCTGTACCTCTTCTTCTTCGGTAGAATTCAACTAAGGCTGTGTTTGATGTATAGTATGAAATTCGCATATATAACCTTATCTGTTATCTTTTGAGGTAATACAGAGTATAAATTTAGATAGATAACCATATCTGTTGATTTTTTTACGATTATACAAAATACATAATTCGCATATATAACATTATCTGTTAGTTTTTTTGTATAATACAAAGTATAGCTTTGGACAAATAAGCATATCTGTTGATTTTATTGCGTTTATACAGAATACAAAATTTGCAAAAGTAACCTTATCTGTTTGTCTTTTTGAATAATACAGAATATAGATTTTGACAGATAAGCGCATCTGTTAATTTTATTGTGATTGTAAAGAATAAAAATTTTGCATAGATAACCTTATTTGTTGATCTTTTCAAAAATTAAAAGTATAGATTTAGACAAATAACACGTATAAGGTTATTTGTTTGTTTTGTATCGCACACATAACATCTTTTAGTTAAAAAATAACATATATGGCTAAACTTTTGGACAAGGATAATGCCACAAAGCCATTTTTATGTAATTATCCTAGATTCTCAGCCATACGTTCCTCTTTCATCGTCAATCCCATTCTCTCTCTGCGTTTCATTTTATTGCAGAGCAGACTCACATCCTCTCTCCCTCTCTCACGCATCGTCATCACCACACAGAGATCGTCATCACACTGTGAATCATCCACATGCATATGTATAGCAGCCAGCAAAGAACAAATATTTTAATCTCTCTATGTCTCTCTTCCAATCGGCTCTGCTCTCTGGCATCCCGTAGTTATCCTCTCGCTGCCATGGATCCGGCCTATCACCGCTTGCCTCCATCGCCGTCTCCGTCATCGACCACTATTATATAGTACACCTAGTCAGGGCATTTTCGTCTAGAAATGGACTGTAGACCCAATAAATATACAGTAATGGATCTCCACCACTATTACAAATTAGATTGGACTAAACACCCAAAACCAACTTCAAAACGGACTCTAGCCCAATTTACCGAACGGGAGCCAACATGAGCTAGAATTAATGGAATAGGAAGGACTACACTATGAATAGGAAGGACTATACTACGAATAGTACTTCAAAATAATTCTAAGCACAAACAAACATGGGATAAGGAGGATTACATTACGAATAGTTTCAGAATTATTTAGCCTCCTCACTAATAATCCTTTCACCACAATCCCGTCTAATCCTATCCTTCCAATCAAACGAGCCCTTAACAACACAATTTCTAAAAATAATTCAGGGGTAAACTGCATAGACCCTTAAAGCCCTGATCCCTATCATCTTGGAGCACTTCTTTCTTTTTCTGCTCTATGAAATAAAAATACGTGTTCAAGAGCAAATAAGAGCTTTCCAAGTGTCCCATATCCACCCCCTTTTCTTTTTTTTTTAATCTAGGTTATCCTTACTTTGAAGGATTCTGTTGAAGAGAGAGAAAGAGATGGGATTCGGCTTCCTATTACTTCCACTTCCATACATACGACCCTTGACTCACAGCTGTTGACAAGATGGAGTATTAAATAAATGCCTCGTGCCGTTCAAATAATGAAATAAATAGTAACACTATAACAAATCCCAACATCTCCGCAAAATTAGTAATTTGTCATTTCGTGATTTCTCTACGCGATGTGATTGCCATCTCATCTACACGCACAAATGCTGTTGCGTAACTTGCGTGTAAGGATGTGTATCGCAAACGGACGAATCCAAATTGAGGGGGCGTTTGATTACCCTATTTTAGCAAGTTGCATTATTTGGATTTTGGTATTTTTTTTTCATTATGGTCAGAATGTGTTTTGAATCTGATTGAGTATTTGAAAAATATATGTTAGATGTATTTTAGGACAGGAAATACTATATTCAAGTCTCTCATATTGGAAAGGAAGTTCTAATCAAGTTAGCAGCATTAACTATGCCGAATTATGTGATGCATTGTTTTCTTTTACCTAAACGGGTTTGCAAGGATATTTGTTGTGCTATTCGTAAATTCTGGTGGGGTTCTAAGGAGGGGGAGAACAAAATTAACTGGGTTAGTTGGAACAAGCTCTGTGATAATAAAGCTGATGGTGGGCTTCGCTTTCGCAATCTCTATGCTTTCAATCTTGCCTTCCTTGCGAAACAAGGCTGGCGTCTTTTACAAGGTCCTCCTTCCTTATTTCTATCGCTTTTTAAGGGCAAGTATTTTTATAATACTTCGTTTTGGGAAGCTTCTTGCCCAAGCTCTGCTTCTTGGGCGTGGCGCAGCATTCTGGCAGGGTAGAGCTACCCTTGGTAAGGGCCGGAGATGGAATGTGGGAGATGGTTCTTCCATTGATGTTTGGCGCGATCAGTGGCTTCCAAGATCTCTCACTTTTAAGGTGCTTAGCCCTCCCCCACCAGCCGCTTCCCCCAATACTCATATTCATCTTGTCTTGGATCTTATCAATACCTCTACCCATAGCTGGAAAATTTCATTGATTAAAGAGCATTTTTTAGAGTCAGATGTGGACTCAATCTTATCAATCCCAATCAGTTCACAAGGCTGCGGTGATAGAAGTTTATGGCACTACACCAACAATGGGTTGTTTTCGGTGAAATCAGCTTATCAGTTTATGGGTTGTTTCAGGCGTTCCCATAATGCTATTGTTGTTTTTGCTAATTTAAATCGTCAAGGTATTGATATTCCTCTCCTCTGCCCTCGGTGTAAGACCAGTTATGAAACGCTAGAACACTTGCTTTTCCAGTGCAAGCTGTCAAGAGCGGTGTGGCTTGATTCGCCATTTCGTTCTGTGGTTTCTTCTATGTGGAACTCGTTCAACTTTATGGATTGGTGGTATTCCGTCCTACATAATTCTCATGCATCTGTTGCACTGATGGATATGGGTGCTTTTTGTGCTTTTATTTGCTGGTTCATTTGAAAAACTCGAAATCAAGTGCATTTTGAAGGCCTTAGCTGGGATGGTTCTATGATTTTGGACAAGGCTCCATCCCTTTATTCTGAATTTAAAGCTGTTCAGGTTGTTGGTCATTCTCTCCAAAGCCTGGTTACTTCTGGGAGTGTCCTATGTGGCAACCACCTCCTGCTGATATAGAAAAATTTAATGTTGATGGGGTTGTTCATTGGAAAAATGGTTCAGTTGGGGTCGGCATTGTGGCTCATGATCATTTGGGGCAAATTGTGGGCGTAATGGCTCGATCTTTTCCTAGACTTTTATCTCCTAGAGCTGTTGAGGCTATGGCTTTCCGGGAAGCTTTGGTTTTTGCAGCTAATAGAGGCCTTTCAAAATTTGTCGTGGAAGGTGATTCTCTTGAAGTTGTTCAAGCATTACTCAATCAGGAAAATCTTTTGCAGATTATAGTTCTATTTTCTTGGATTGCTTAGTTCTTCTGCCTTTATTTTCCTCTTGTAGTTTCGTGCATGTTAATCGTTCTTGTAATAGGGTAGCCCATTCGTTGGCTAAGCGTTCCCTATTAGGAATTAGCCTAGAAAATAAGGAGGTCCTGTCTCCCATTGGCTAGCTAATCTTGCTTTGATAGATGTTCGGTTCTTCGACCGGGTTCTCCATTAATAATATCTTCTCTTTTTCTGTGAAAAAAAAAAATCTCTTATATACTTGGAGGTTAGGTATACTTTTATATATCTTCCTCGGTAATCGTTGTTTGGAAATACTTTTACATATTTTCGTACCTTCATCATTGTTCTTGGAGTTTCTTTCCTGACATATAAAATCAAACATTTGGGTACCTGTTTATACCCGTTTTTGGCCTCAAATCTCGGACTAGCACTGTAGGTCCATTTAATTAGATACTAATTAAATTAGACCGAGATTTACAAATTACTCAGGCTAAAAATTAATGGGCTACATTAATTTTATGATTTGGAGCAAGGCCCGATTAATAAAAATCCAAGAGGAGCAAGATACACTGGATAATTGTTCCATGGAGATTAGTTCGACCCTATTATCAGTTATTTCCTTCCAAAGTTCAAAGGTCATAGTCAATTGGTCACATGTCAAGCTAGCATAAGAAGTGGAGTAGTGGGGAGTTATTATCACATCACCCCATGATCTTTCAACTACAAATAACTACCCAAATTCTGCATGCACAAAAGGAGGAAGTATCATGGGACACATGTCGGCCTATGGAGCAAAGCAGAATTCGGATTTAGACCTGAATCAGCTTACTGCTATGCCTATAAATACAAGTTCACAAGATGAAAAATGGGTCTATCACCAATCAAAGCTCAACGCTTACAAACACTTTCCTACTTTTAGCAAAGTAGCATATCGAGTACCTCGTGCTCAAACCCCATTCGGACTCACTTTCTTTAAGTAGTTTGAATCCATTCAAACTCACTTCTTCATGTAGTTTGAATTTTATATTTTCTTATACTACTTTATTATCCCAGTGTAATAAAGTTTACATTTTACATTTTTCTTCTTATATATTTCCTATACGACTAGAAAATTTTAAATCCACAACTATGTGGCAAACCACGAATCTCATTGTGATCTTTAACCTTTGAGTCACACGCAATCACTCTTACGTTAGAAGTCAAGATTCACGGGAATCTTCATCAAAAGTTAGGCGCTACAAGTCTTTGCACGCCCGTGAACCACGCATTCACGCCTTTGCCAAAAACGAGAGTTTTCAGTACCAGATCAGTCTTTTACATGGACTCGGAGACGGACACAGGATTCAAATATAGGTTAAACGAACATTATAACAAAACGTAAGACACATATGAAAGGCAACATCAATTAAGCTAACACAAATTGCAAAAATATTACTCCAGTATCAACAAAATTATCTTATAGATATAGTTTCGATCAAGTATCAACCTCTAAGATTACAAAAAAAAACTATCATAAATAATTATGTGCAGTATAATGCACCGACTTTTATTTCAAAAGTAAAATGTAGAACCTAGCGTTCCATCTCTAAGCCAGAGCAAGAACCTAAAACGGCGTTCAACGCTCTTTCATGATGTAAATTGCATTTACAATGGGATTAACGTCGAAGTGCCGAACAATGTCTTTCTTGATGTAAGTGAGAGTATAACTCGTAAGGATACTGTCCTCTGTCTTATTCCGTAGTTTAGTCCTCACCATTTTCATGACTGAAAATATTCGCTCTATTTGCTGTCCGAACAACTTCAATGCACCATAGTAGTTGGTTCGGTCGATTACAATAATCGATCGGTTTCAGTGCGCCAAACTACAAAATCGGCGTAATTGATTCGGTGTAAAATTATCAACCAAACCGAGTCGTTTACGTCCGTAATTGTGTGTAAGCAGCGCTTGTGATTGAATGTGCAATTTGTGTGTGCGCTTTTGTGGTCCGCTAGCTGTTATTTTAGAACCCTGCTACACACGGACTATGCATACACAGATTGTACACAGATTTTTTTTGGGGTTCGTCACGGATTCCGCGCAAATGATCCGAACCGTTCATTAAAATGTAAAACATTTTTTCGTAAGTCTCGATCCAAAAAATTAGCTCAATCCGATACCTATATTTTTAAAATTTAAACTATTAACTACTGAGATTGACGATTGAGATGCAAGTGCATAGACTTCTCTGCGGTCTACATACACAAAACACAATTGTGTATGTGTGTTTTTTTTTATTCAAAATAAATTCGCATTTGTTAGTTTTATATCAAATTTTTGTGACTTATTGATTCGCCTTGATGAAAGGAATCGGGGAAGTGAAAAATTATGACTGAAACTCATAATTTTTTGAATAAAGGCAATAATAAGTATAAAAAAAAACTGTATTTTTTTTTAAGTAAAACAAAAATATAGATACATAGATGTGTTTGGAGTTACATAAATTCTAACTTACTTTCTCGATAAGAAAATTTTGTTTTGATTCTGTCAAATAAAGTGTTATTAACGTATTAAGTTAGAGATGATCTGATGAACAGCTTAAAACTACTACCAAACATGTGAGTCAGTCACATATAATTCGAAATATAGCTTACGTTATTTTTGTTTTTGGTTGATCATAAAAGTACTAGTATGTGGGATCAAATTGATTCTTCACTAGTTACACCTCCGCCCCAAAATAAATGTCCCGTCCGTAAAACGAAGACTTAAAAATAATATATTTTCTACAAGAAAAATTTTAACTTTTTTCATAAATTCAAAGAACTCATGGATATCTAGTAAAATGTTGAAAAAAGTTTTTTTTTCTGGAAAATTTGTATAATTTTAAATTCTTATTTTAGGGATCAGACATTTATTTTGGGACGGGGAGAGTACATTTTGATGTATTGGCGTGGCTATAGTCCATAGCTATACCAGAAGCCTAGAGGTCCAGGACCACTCAACAATTGATCTGCACCAATTGAAAAGTTATGTGGTAGGAGTATATCCTAGAAGGCTAGAAGTCCAGGACCGCTCAGTTGGTCCTTTTCCCTTGAGCCGATCGATTGAGTTGTTAGAGTCCTGAGGGTGAGGTTGTGGCTTCAAGCTGTTAGAGCTGCGGTCGGTTCCCCGTAGTAATCTACCCTTATTAACAAACTAATAACCTACCGTGTGACCAAAAAAAAATTTATAACAATTATGGTCAAGTTTGATAGGGGGGTAGGATTCACAGTGGCGTAGCCAGAAAAATGTGTAAGTGGGGGCACCTTTAAACACATTTCAACCACAAAATTTCGTTTTAAGCAACGTTAAAACATTTGTGCTAAGAATTGAAAAACCTAACATAATTTTTTAATATAGTAAATTACATGGAATATAAAAACAATCGAACTACTTGAATTGTCTCAGCGGATCAAGTCTAAGAGCAATTCACTACACAATATTTAGCATTGCTCGCATTGTTAATAATTGCTAAAGCATAAAATATATAACCCATAGTTTAGGCATTTTCGAATTTTGGACATTATGCATTAGAGAGTTCCAAATAACAAGTGGCGGCAACTTTTCACATTAGACATCTCATTTCGCCGGTATAATGACAATGTTCAAATATGTGGAAAAGAAATTGAGAATGAAATGATATTCGACTAGAGAAAATACAATTATGAAATACAATTAACTAGAGAAAATACAAAATATACATTTTAAAATTTTTAATTTTAATTTTAATTTTAAAAAAGAAATTGAGGGGGGGCGCGTGCCCCCGCTCGTCCTATTCTCCCTCCACCACTGGGTAGGAAGGGGGCTTGGGCTATGAATCTGGTGGATACGTTAATCTGTTGAATGGTTTCATATTTTAGTGGCAGAATATTAGGCTGGGTTCTACTTACTAATAAATACTTATTTAGAAAATAAGTACTTATTTTCTCTTCTCATTATCATGATTGCACATGACTACGTGAGTTTGTCATAGTAGTTCTTTTTTGAAACGGGAAAAATATTATTATGAAAAACTTAACAATGGATACATCAAGTTGGCGGAGGGAGGGGGGATGTTAAGAGTTTAGAGAGCGCCCTCCCAGGCGGTGGAACCCTAGGTTGTGAGTTTAAGAGAGAGAGGGGGATGTTAAGAGTTTAGAGAGAGGGAGTGTGTGTGTGTGTGTGTTTTTTAGAACACCGATAGGTTCTTACTACTCCCTCCGTCTAAAAAAGGTAGACACTTTTATTATTTCGATCCTATGGAAAAAAATTTCTATATCTTTTAAGCTGTAATGTTTGTCATAAGCAATATGGATATTATTGATACGCGATTTTCCGTCCCAATTTAATAGTCTATTCTGGGAGTTCGTGTCACTTTTTAAGTAATTATATATTGTAATTTATAGAACTAATCGAAATCTATCAAATAAGACCCATACTGAATATAAAATTCATTATCAATTTAAATATATAACTAATTTTTTATCTGGTTAGAATAAAACAAGAAACTATTAAATTGAAATGAGGGCTTAGATTTCAATTAATTCTACTAATTTTTTTTTAAATCTCGTAAAACATTACATATTACTCCCTCTGTCCCTTTTTAAATGTCCTACTTCGTAACTCTAACTTATTAAAAAGATATCATCATTATACCTTTCACATCAACTTTTTCCTCCACTTCCCTACTTACCCATCATCATTACACTTTTACTCACTCACTTTTCAAAATGGAATCTACTTTTAGGGACAAAATAGACAATTCACCAACTTTTACCCACTAACTTTACAAAATGGACACTTATTAAAGGACAGCCCAAAATGAAATACCGGACTATAAATAAGGGACGGAGGGAGTAATATAGAAAATTAAAAAATGACATCAATCTGGAAAGTGTCTCTCGTTATAGGACAGAAGGAGGACTACTTGATTTAGAATTAAAGCCCAACGAGTCTTGAAATCCTCCTTTAAGTTTGCCTTTGTACACGTGGTGAAAGCTTATTGGCTTTTGAGCCCTCGTTCCAACCGACACGGTCAATGCGCAAACCACGTAAGCTAATCAGAGTCAATACGGATACCAGCCGTTAGATACTTCTGATGCTCTTTTTGTTCGTACGGTGGGATTTTATTGGGAGAACGAAAATATCTCAACTGGGATCACGTGTGCGACGGCCACCGTACGCTTATTGGAACCCACAAAAATATTGAAAAATATTCATAATTTTTAAAAAAATATTTCTTATGAGACACTGTAAAAAATCAGCTTTAACAGGTATTGGTAGTCTGGTAGACATGTATTCTGAATTTGTAGGGGCAAAACTACGAAACTGAGCAGAAAAACATATCTATTGATATTCAAAAAAACATACCTACCGATATTTTTTGAAGCTGATTTTTTACAGGGCCCCATAAAATACTATTTTAAAATTTATAAATATTTTTTTGTATTTTTGTAAGACCCGGGGTGGGCCCCAATAGACGTGCGGTGGCCGTAGCATTATTGTATCTCCAATGGACACTATAAAGAAATTCATTAGTAACTTGCTAGGGTGTTTGGATCACAATGTTTTACTTTTTTTTTATTTGTTTTATCGAGACAAACTAATAATCAACAAAAATTTGACACGAAACTAACAAATGCGAAGAAAAATTGAATAAGATTTAAAAAAAAAAATTTAAGCCAACTGGCTTATTACCAAACTAGACCTAACTTTTTCCTTGTTTACATTCTTATTGTTGAGATGAATAAATAATTCACTAAATTTATAGCTCTAAAACAAAAAGGCAAAAAAAAAAAAAAGGACGAAAAATTAATTCAAGTTGGGCCAAAATCAAGCCTAAAAATCTAAGTGGGATTACTTTTGTTTGAGGTATTGGTGCAAAGTTGGATTTTTTTTATCAGCAAAAGTTACATTTTATTCAAGAAAATTTGACAAAGGGCACATTAAATTGGGGGAGGATCAGAGGGGAATACAACTAAAGATTGATTGAAAAAAGAAACATCAAATGAGACAAAATCCAAAAACATCCATAGGACAAAACCTGAACCACCATAGAGGGCAAAGCCCTAACAACCTGTATTGGGTCCAGTCCAAACCCCCAATGTGCAGATGATAGAATGGGAGAGGAAAAGGATGGTGGCGCCGTTGGGAGATGCAAGTGCATGTTGAGTAAGAAAAATAGAGATTGTTTAACTCATGAAATGGGCATTTGGAAAGTTTTAACAGTATACATAACCATTGACTAACAAATGGGGTGTTTGTGAAATGCAAAGGAAAACTTCAAGGAGGGGAGAATAATTTCTCATAGGTGGTGGGGGGGTTTGTACAAAGTGTATATCTTAGGGGGTGCCATTAAAATTTACCCTTGTTTTTAATGAACGAGGTGGTGTAGTCACTAGCATGCTGACTAATATACATTGTCTTTTGGTTCAGTCGATTCATTTCTTAATTCTCTCCCCGAATAAAAATATTGAGCTTTCGTAAGAAGTCGAGAAAGAACCGTCTGTAACACCTCGTCCCACATCGGAAGTATACATTAATGATCTTGGGTACATAATAAATTATATGGACTATTACTAATTTCTTCTACTTAAGCATTTTGGACTATGTGATGTGGTTTGTAGATATATAATCAAGGTATTAAATTAGTGGACTGCTTGAGACGTTACACTATCTCAATTCAACTAGTAAATGCGGAAATACATATATGCATAAACAAGTGATTGAATGAAAACGAGAAGCCGAAATGCCTTAATTTTAGAAAAGCTTAAGATTTGGGTGTTTAAAAAAGTTAGCCCAAATTTATTTTTAAAAAATCAAAACAAATCGAGCGAAGAAAGCAAATTGGAAAAGAAGACTTTTTTATTTTTTGGGGTCTATTGCGGATCCTAAAAAAATAATTTAAACTGTAAGTTATTTTTAACACATTTTTTATGGGTTCCTGAAGAAAAAAATAAGTTCAATCTGATATCGATAAAGGTTGTTTCAAAATTCGTAGAGCGCCCTATGAATTATGAAACATTCTACGAATTTCAAAACAGCTCTTACCAATATCAGATTGAGCTAACTTCTTTCAATAACTCATAAAAAAATATTTTAAAAATAACTTTCAATTTGAATCATCTTTAAAGGATTTGTAATCACCCCACAACCAGAACCCCATTCCCCAATCCAACCCTGAAGCCTTTGTTTGGACTGAGAAAAAAAGCCTCTGTTGAATATTTACTTTTGATTTTTTTGGGCCCA
The DNA here is from genome assembly GCA_014282245.1 of Rhododendron simsii. Lineage (NCBI taxonomy): Eukaryota > Viridiplantae > Streptophyta > Magnoliopsida > Ericales > Ericaceae > Rhododendron > Rhododendron simsii. Next base: position 12,034 of record WJXA01000363.1, read on the forward strand.
TTACAGGTCCTACGAAGATGATTTAAACCGTATGTTATTCTTAAAATATTTTTTTATGGGTTTCTAAAAAAAATTAGTTCAATTCGATATCAGTAAGGGTTGTTTTGGAATTTGTAGGGCGCCATACGAATTCTGCAACAACATACGAATTCTGAAATAGCACTTACCGATATCGGATTGAATTAATTTTTTTCAAAAACCAGTAAAAAATATTTTAAGAATAACTTGCAGTTTGAATTTTTTTTAGGACCCGTAATAGACCCCAAAAAATTAAAAAAAAAAACAACTATTCAACAAAGACGACTTCTTTCTCAGCTCTGTTAAGAGTTGGAATTGGGGAATGGGCTACCAAACGGCCTCGTTTGGGCGCTGGTCTACTGCTACTGCTGCTGCCCCTTGGGACAGCAGGCCCCGAGTCCCTATCTATCTATTTCAACTTATGACCCTCAAAACCTTTACCAAACAATCTCAGGGTTTCTTCGGAATCCATGGGAAAAAATAAAGAAATGAAGAGAAAATTATTTTCCCTCTCTTGGTTTGAGAGGAAATATAGAATAAAATAATAAACTAAGGCTCCATTTGTTTGGGCGTAAAATATTTTATTTATTTTTTGGTGTTTGGTTGTGCAAAAAATAGGAGAATATTTTTTAAGGTAAAATATTTTACTTCATATGATTGAAAATGTTTTCCGCTTGAAAAGATCGTAATTCATTTTTCAAAAAACTTCTTGTGTGGACAACTATCAATCAAACACCGGAAAATATCAACGAAACTTTTGTTGTTGTGAAAAATCATTTTACATGAAAAATATGTTACCTTGAAACTAGAGGTGGCAAATGGGCGGGTCTGGGCGGGTTTGGGCTGGTTGAAACAGGTTGTTGGTCAAATACGGGCGGGTCAAATATGGGTCAAATAGTAAATGGGTTGAAACGGGTCGGGTCAAATATGGGTCAGGCCAAGCCCAAACCCGCCCAACCCGACCCGTTTTTTCCTTTCCTCTTTTTTTTTTTTTTTTTTTTTTCCTTTTCTTTTTTTGTCCCCCTCCTCCTTCCTTCATTTCTGCTGGGAAATGGTTGAAATTACTAGTAGACAATCGAGGTAGAAAAAATTACTACCCGCCAGATTGAAAAAATGCAACGAAAACTGCTAAAAGGGGGATAGGTGCTACATTTATAGCACTCACAAATGCATTCACAAATTACTACCCGACCCGTTTTTTCCTTTCCTCTTTTTTTTTTTTTTTACTTTTACCATTCCTAAAATATTTGGGTATAAGTTAGTAATTTTTTACTTTTGTGATTTCTTTCGTCGAGAGGAATCAATAGTGGTAAAAAGTTTATCGCAAAACGAATAAATGCAAAAAAAAAAAATTTGAATAAGGACAAAACGAAAAGAATTCAAAAAATATTGTCTTTGTTAATTTTTTCATCAATTTTTAATGAAACTATTTTAATTTTTGATCGTACGTAATTTTTTACATAGGTAATCACAGAGAAAACTTTTCCTTTGCTGGAGATGAAGGCGATCGAGAAAGAAACAAGTGAACGCAGGTATCGGGCTTTGGTTCACTCTTGTGTAGTGAATGGGTATTTAATTCTAACCCATATTAAACCCATTTTCAACCCACCTAAACCCATGTAAATATGGGTTTATATGGGTTGAACCCATATAAAACCATTATACAATATGAGCGGGTTGGATTGGGTTATAAGTGGGCGGATTTGGACGGGTTCTAAAATATGGGTTGTGATTGCAACCTCTACTTGAAACAAACGGATTCCGAGTAAATTTTCGGGAAAAATTCAAAATACCCCCCAACCTATACACCCAAATTCAATTAGACTCCCAACCTTTTAAAAACTTCAATTTTACTCCCAACGTTATATTCCGTTATCAAAATGCCCCCTTCCGTCCAAATTACTAACGGATTCCGTTAAAGGCTCGGTTAAATAGTATTTTGATCGAATTTCGATGATCCGAGCCGCTCAATGTGTTCAAAACGTGATTTTAAGGGTACTCGCGAGATATTAGCAAAAAAAATGATCGGGAAGGGCTTCATCTGAATAGTTTTTATTGAACCATTCAATAAAAAACTGTTCAGATGAAGACTTTCCGATCATTTTTTTTTTCTGATCTCTCTCAAGTACCCTTAAAATCACATTCTAATCACATTGAGCGGCTCGGATCATCGAAATTCGATCAGAAAAGGGGAGGTACAAACCGAAGCAAAATTCGGACGTCCATACTTGAATAAAATCGGGATCGATCCACATCTCCCCTTTTCCAATCGAATTTTGATGATCCGAGCCGCTCAATGTGTTTAAAACGCAATTTTAAGGGTACCTTCAAGAAATCAACAAAAAAAATGACCGGAAAGGGCTTCATCTGAACAGTTTTTTATTGAATAGTTCAATAAAAAACTGTTCAGATGAAGCCCTTCCCGGTCATTTTTTTTGTTGATTTCTTGCAAGTACCCTTAAAATCACGTTTTAAACACATTGAGCGGCTCGGATCATCCAAATTCGATCAAAATACTATTTAACTGAGCCTTTAACGGAATCCGTTAGTAATTTGGACGGAAGGGGCCATTTTGATAACGGAATATAACGTTGGGAGTAAAATTGAAGTTTTTAAAAGGTTGGGAGTCTAATTGAATTTGGGTGTATAGGTTGGGGGGTATTTTGAATTTTTCCCTAAATTTTCCTCCCTAGTTTCTTCAAAGTTTTCTTTTCCTTTTTTTTTTTTCCGAATTACAAAAGGATGTAGACATGGGGGTAATCGGGGTGGGCCTGATTTTGTGGAGCCCGCAGATTTTTCGGCCAAAATTTTGGTTCTAATTCGAGAGGGGAGTGGGCCACTTTTCCACATTCGTTTTCCACTTCAGCTTTCCACGCCTGCCACTACGGTCTCTCTCTCTCTCTCTCTCTCTCCTTGCTATGCTTCATAATCTAATACAATTTTGTTCATCTTCCTTAAAATAGTGTGTACATTATCCTTTATTTATTTGTTGAAACTTGAAATGGTGTAGGTCTCATCCATGCATTACGCTTTTTGGTAAGTATGACATCACTTTGTGTTGAGATCCATACCATTTCAACTAATAGAAAGGAGGGTAATGTTCACCCTCTTAAGTGAAGAATGAACAAAACTCAACTATGCTTATGCGCCATTCCACTCAACTTTTAGCCAAAGAAGTTGGTTTCATCCTTATTTGAATTTTTTTCGCATTTGTTAGTTTTGCGTCACATTTTTGTAATTTTTTGATTCGTTTTGACTGGAGAAATAGAAAAAGTAAATTTATTTTTATTTTCACCCAAATATTTGAGAAAATAACCATTTGTAGCAAAAAAACGTTGACTTTTTTTTCTTTAAAATTGGTTATTTTAAAAATATTTGGATAAAAGTTATAAAAAAAAAAACTTTTTCGAGTCCTCTCGTGAAGACAAATTAACAAATCATAAAAGTTTGACTCAAAATTAATAAAGGCAAATTTTTTTAATAAAGACAACCTCTTAAAAATGCTAAAAGTTAAGCAAAATGGGTCGAGGTGGACATTTCCATGCAAAGCTTCTTCTACCTTTTCCCGGTGCTCGTGCTAATGCTTCATGCTTCGTGGACATTTTTGTTTTGATCGGCATGCTTCGTAGACATTGATTCCCAAAACCTACTCTCGGGGTATCACAGAAAAATTCCAAAACCCAAGTGCTCTCCCTCGAAACCCCCACTCGCAAAGTTCGCAACTCTCTCTCTCTCTCTCTCTCTCTCTCTCTCTCTCTCTCTCTCTCTCTCTCTCTCTCTCTCTCTCTCTCTCTTCGAACCCTCATTCTTCACTTTGCAATTTCTTAGCAGCATAAAGCATAAAGAGTTCGTTTCCGATCACACTTTTCATTCTTAGCAGATAAGAGTTGATTTCGTTTCCGATCACGTATGATCATGAGTTCGTGCAGGAATATGTTTGTTTTTTCACCAACGAAGGGGTTGTTTGGAAACTCGGACTTGGTTAGACAATATCCAAGTTTGAGTTCCTATAGCCTCTTATTGGGATTAGGGGCTAAACATAACCATAACACCATCTGCACGAGTCGGGCAGTACTCCGTAGCAGAGGTGACAATATACACTTCCATTTAGTGTAAAAAAAAAAACAAAAGTATGTGTGTTTTTCTTCAGATCATTAATGCCATTGGGTCGTACGTATGAATCAGCTTGGAATTTCGGCAGAACAAGTCTTTTTTTTTTTGTTTTGTTTTGTTTATGAACCTAGGCTACAGAGAACTGGTAATAAGAATCTTGCATTGAAGAATTATGATTTCAAAGTTTTTTTCAGGGTCATTAATTTATTATACTTCCATGTCTGTTTTACTTTTAACACGTTGGTTTTGATGTATTTGCCATCTTAATTATTGGTGACCTCTAAAAAACCTTGTGTTTGTTCAAGTTCATGACTGTGAATTTGACAATGATAGCTAGAAAATGGTGTACTTGAGACCAGTGTTGTCAAAATCCTGCCATGCGTGATATGTATCCTACGATTTGATTGATAAGTTTAGAGGTCAAATCGATGGGTATCTTTAAACGTATGTTATGTTTAGATAAATCTCGTTACTTGGTTTGTTAAAGATACGCATACATCAGATACGTATCCTATTGTTCGGTTTGTTTAGAGATAAGACATATACATCTCTAAATGTATATTATAGTTAGATAATTATATATTTTCGCACAATCTATGATGCGATACGATAGTTTTTTCTTATTACAACATGTTACATAGTTGAAGAACGAAATTTTGGAGTATCAAAGTTTTTAGTTAATAGGCACAACATTTTTTTTACACAGCATATTGGAATTCTAGTACCATTTGCCGGTCTGATCAACTGATTCGAATAAATTTGAGTTTTTAACTTTAACTTGGAATGCCATCAGTTGTACATCAATTGCTACTGTTTTTTTTTTTTTTTTTTGATGGAAATTGAAATAGTTGAAATACTTTGCCTGCTACGAAGAAGTAAATAATACTCCCTCCACCAACTAAATTACCTGCAGTTAGTGCAATCACCCTTTCATGTATGATTGTGTTTCAGTGTATTGTGAGAGCTCTGAGAAAATGGAGGTTGATATCTCGCTTAGTCCCAGAGTAAGTTCATTGAAGCCCTCGAAAACAATCGCTATAACTGACCAGGCAACAGCTCTCGTTCAATCTGGCGTGCCTGTTATCCGATTAGCAGCTGGAGAACCTGATTTTGATACCCCAGCTGTTATAGCAGAGGTAACTTCTGACCATTCTCTTTGTGATTTATTTCTCATCGAAGTTTGAGTTTCCTAGTTCTTTTGCACCATTATGCCACTCATGTACCTGTTTTTCGGTGACCTTCTAAGATTAGGCTGGGATGAAGGCGATTCGTGATGGCTATACAAAGTGCACTCCAAATGCGGGAACCTTAGAACTCCGCTCAGCTATTTGTCACAAGCTGAAGGGTTAGTTGTTTTTCTAGTTGTCTGATGCTTTTCTCCAATTCATGGAAATTTTATTCTTGCCGAGAGAGATTTTGACATATATATTATATTTATGGCAGAGGAGAATGGGATCTCTTATACACCTGATCAGATTCTGGTGAGTAATGGAGCAAAGCAGAGCCTCCTTCAAGCAGTGCTAGCCGTTTGTTCTCCGGGAGATGAGGTGTAGTGTAGTCCAAACTTCCACAATCATCACTAGTCCAATAAATTGTGTCAACTTTCTGTTTGATTTCCATGTGTTTTGACATGAAATTGGATGGATCATTTCCTTTTGGCTGCTGCGTAATGTGTACTGTTGCTGGTCGCATTCGATTGTCATTTGCAAATGAATCATGTCTAGATTTGAAAGAATGAGTCTTTAGTTGAGCAGATCGTTTCTATATCGTTCAACTACCATGAGGAAAAACAGTTCATTTTTCTGATTGATGTGCTCATTTGACATGTTGGTTTTCTCTGGCTATGGAAATACGTCTCTTTACAGATTAAGTGGTAACCTCCTTACATGGTACTTCCAGTATCTACTGCATTGAATATTTATCCGGAGATACATGCCATGAAAAGAAAAAGAAAAAGAGTTTGTTGGGAATTATCCCACATCGGTTAATTATCTTCTCCAAAACTAGTATATGAGCATGGGCAGACTCTCCATTCATCGTCAATTGGTTTTGAGATGGTATCAGAGCCAGGTTTTCAGAGACTTTTTCCCTTTGTTTGTGCCATGGACTTTTTTTCGTTGTGATCTGTGAGTTCTAAATCCTTTGTTGACCTCTCCACGTGCGAGTTGAGGGTCACACATGAGGGTCCCACATCAGTTAATTATATCCTCCAAAACTAGTATATGAGCCTGGGCAGTTTCTCCACTCATTGCCAATTGATTTTGAGATGGATGCTTTAATAGAGTTGAAGTACAAACTAACACGCTATACCAAAAAAAGTAGTTCAAACTAACACACTCACTCACACAGACAAACTAGCACACGCGTGCATACCCTACCATCACATTAAGAGAGGGAGAAGAAGAGCAGTGTACAAGAAGAACGAGAATACTTGCTTAGTAATGATGTTTTCTTGTATTTTGTCCCTCATTCATGTTTTTGTGTAATGAACGTTGACTATGCTGGCACCATTGGGGTAAGCTCTTTTGGTTGCCAGGATAAAGAGTGCTGATCTCTCAAGTGTGTAAAATTTTGAGTTCATCCCCACTCACCAGTGCAGTTGATAAGCACTTATGGCATAACATATATTCTTCAGGTTATAATTCCAGCTCCATTTTGGGTGAGTTACACGGAAATGGCAAGGCTGGCTGATGCAACACCTGTGATTCTTCCAACCCACATCTCGGAAGATTTTCTCTTAGACCCAAAGATACTTGAATCCAAACTCAGTGAGAAGTCTAGACTCTTGGTAATCGGAACACCATCTAACCCGGCAGGAACTGTTTACCCCAGGAAGCTGCTTGAACAGATCGCTCAGATTGTGGCAGCGCATCCTCGCCTTCTGGTATCGTCACCTCACGTATCCTGCACCTTCTGTTGTCTTTACTTGGAGCATTTCACTTATTTAGCACCAGTTTTTGGTCTATCTTTGGCTGTTCTATTCAGGTGCTATCCGATGAAATATATGAACACATTATTTATGCACCGGCCACTCACACAAGCTTTGCATCATTGCCGGGCATGTGGGAGAGGACTCTGACTGTCAATGGGTTTTCTAAGGTGCTTCAATTTTCCCAAATTCTAAGATTTTTTCTTTCTGTTTTCATGTGCATACTCCTTTGTTAATGTTTTTTATCTTAATAAATACGGAACCTCATAAATGCGGGTTTTTGTAGGCCTTCGCAATGACCGGATGGAGACTTGGATACCTAGCTGGCCCTAAACACTTTGTTTCGGCATGTGGGAAGATACAAAGCCAGGTATCCCATTTCTTTGCCTCTCGATCGAGACCCATCATTTTGGAAGAGCATACTATGCTCGAACATCTTTGCATTTCTCTCCAACTAAACTACCCAAATAAATCCTTTGGAGATGGAAATTCAAAGTTTTCCTGCAGACAACAATTAGTGATTTGACAGCAACAAATACACAAATGGATTCCATAAGGTCGGTGTTACTTCAATCCATGAAGCTAAGAAATAAGAGAGCAAGGGCTATGTGTTTTGTCCAAAAGCTACAGTTTTACAATATTGGAAAGTATAAAGAGCACGATGCAATCCAACAGCTGCCAAGACGCGACAACTAGTCCATATATGTAAAGTTGAGAGATGACAATATCGATTTGTGGAAACCCAAAAATTAGGGTTAACTTTCATTAAACTGGGTATATATACAACGCAAGATACAACAATTACAATGAGGTCCTAACTAATTAACTATTTACATACTAAGGATAAATAATGAAACTCCGTCCAACAAACTAATTCATTAATCTAACACTCCCCCTCAAGTTGGTGCGAAGATATCGATCAAGCCCAACTTGAATGCAATAGGGTGGAAACTCTTGCTGCCAAGTCCCTTTGTGAATATATCAGCCAACTGATCTCTAGATCTCACAAAAGGCATACATATCAAACCATCGCTCAGTTTCTCCTTGATGAAGTGTCTGTCAATCTCAATATGCTTCGTTCTATCATGTTGAACAGGATTATGAGCAATGTTTATAGCAGCCTTATTATCACAGTAGAGTTTCATAGGACCACTGTCAATGAAACCCAAATCACGTAATAAGGTTTGGAGCCACAAGAGCTCGCAAACACCATGAGCCATGGCTCTGTACTCTGCCTCTGCGCTAGATCTAGCAACCACTGATTGCTTTTTACTTCGCCAAGTAACCAAATTCCCTCCAATAAAGGTACAATAGCCAGAGGTAGAGCGTCTATCATCCACAGAACCAACCCAGTCAGCATCAGTAAAAGCCTCCAACCGCAAATGGCCATGATTAGAGAACAGAATTCCTCTTCCTGGAGCTGATTTGAGATACCTCAGAATACGATAAACTGCATCCAGGTGTGAAATACGAGGATCATGCATAAACTGGCTAACTACACCCACTGCATAGGTAATATCTGGCCGGGTGTGAGCTAAATATATCAGTCGCCCAACAAGTCGCTGATACCTCTCCTTATTAGTACGTTCGCCCATATCTCCACTCAAATGATGATTTGGCTCAATAGGAGAATCTGCAGGCTTACAACCCAACATGCATGTTTCTTCCAAAAGATCAAGAATATATTTTCGTTGAGAGATAAAAATACCTCTATCAGATCTTGCCACTTCCATTCCAAGGAAGTATCTCATCGTTCCCAAGTCCTTAATCTCGAATTCTTGGGCAAGTCGAGACTTCAAATTATGAATTTCATTCACATCGTCACCTGTCATTATTATATTATCAACATAAACAATAAGGACAGCAATCTTACCATCACTCCTCTTAATGAATAGAGTATGGTCAGCATGGCTCTGTTTATAGCCGAAACTCAGCATGGCCTTTGAGAATCTGCCAAACCAAGCCCTAGGTGACTGCTTCAAACCATACAATGCCTTCTTCAATTTGCACACATTTCCCTCACTTGCAGCCGAAGAAAAACCTGGTGGAATATCCATATACACTTCCTCATCTAGATCACCGTGAAGGAATGCATTTTTTACATCAAACTGTTGAAGTGGCCAATTCAGGTTAGCTGCACAGGAAAGTTGTAACGACCCTGATTTTCGGTCGTTAAAAATTTCGTTAAATATTTGAATTTTTTTTTTTTTTGTAATTGCTATTAATTTCCAAAGTTTGTCAAAATTACGTTTTTGCCCTTAAACTTTCGTTTATTTGCGCTTTGGCCTACTTAGCAAGCCTAACTAGCTTTTGACCATCTAGTTGGAGTAACTAATCTAGGAAGCTATCTAGTTACTTTTCTCTAACCGCAAAATGACCGTTTTGCCCCTCTTGGACACTTTGAACTTTTTGAACTCTAGAACAAGAATGGATTATTCATTTTTCTTTTTAATTATTTTGGTTTTTATTCTTTGTCCATTGGACAATAAATGTTAGGGAAACTATTATCCATTGGATAATAGAACCCCAATTGTTTATTTTAAAGGTATACTTGGTCAAAGTACTAAGAATATTAAGAAAAATACTTTTTAATTACTTTAAAAGTACTTTTGGGGATTTTTTAGTATATAATTGGCCTAATAACTATTATCCATTGAATAATAGATGTTAGGGGAATTTTTAACCATTGGATAAAAGAGTTGGTCTTCCAAAGTACCATGGGGTTTAATTAGTTTAATGCTTTCTTTTAACCCACATGTGAAAGCACACCTTATTTTAAGAAAGGTACATGGTACCAAGATTCTTGTAGTACCCTTATTTATTTTTCTATTAGGGTATTGATTATTCCTAGATACATAAGTACTTATGTATATATTAAGTTAGTACTTGGTTGTTTATCTATTGGGCTAAGTACCATGTGCTCAATTTATGGTTTAAAAGAGAATCCTAGCCTTTAAGGGCTATTTTTGATCTCAAGTACAAAATGTACTTAGATTTTATTGTTGCTTGCAATATATATACATATATATGTACCTTGAGGAAGCAAAGGAAGAGAGGGAGAGAGAGAGAGCCGTGAGAGAGAGAGGGAGAGAGGGGGGGGCCGGATGGGAGAAGAGAGGAGGAGGGAGATTTGGTTGTACTTGACCATTGGACCTCCAATGTACTTCAAGATTCTTGGATTCTTATTCTTCCAAGCCAACTTAACTTCCAATTGTCCTCTCTTGTACATTTTGTATTTGTTTAAGCCTAAGAATCTTGTACTAATCTCATCTCCACCATTGGATTGTCCAAGATCAAATCCTTAGTACCCTTAGCCATGCAAGCCTAGGGATTTAGACCTTGATCTTCCAAGATTCATGACAAGTGTCAAAGTGAGGAAAGGAGAGAGAGAGGGGGGCCGGCCATTGAGGGAGAGGGGAGGAGCTCAAGCTTTGCCTATAAATAGAGGCCCATTCCAAGCAGTTCAACTCACACCTCATAGCATTTGCTCTTCCTTCTCTCTAGAAATCTCGGATTCCAGTTCCTGGCAGCCTACTGCCCTTCAAAAATCCCCAGTTTTCTCCTTCTTAGAGTAGTTTTTAGAACCAACTTCCTTCGGGAAAGTTGTAGAACACTTTGAGAGCTTCAAGTTAGGCTCAAGAACCACCTCAATCGGAGAAGAAATGACAAAGTTATTGTCATCCAAAGTTCAGTGAAAATTCTGGATTTTCATTTCCTGACAGCTTACTGTCACTTCCTTTATCCCCGTTTTTCTCCTACCTAAAGTCGTTTCTAGGATTAACTTCCTTCACGAGAGTTGTAGAGGGTTTCGAGATCTTCGATTTCAACCCAAGAACGACTCTATTCGGCCAAAGATTGACCGAGTTACTGCCGTCCGAAGTTCGGTCCAGATTTGGAGTATTCACCACCCGTAGGATCTTCCAACTTGCTTATTCGGCCCCGACTAGTTTCGGATCAAGGTAGGATACCCTTATCCCTATCCCTATGTATAAGTATGTTATCTTGAATTACTTTTCATGTCAATTAATTGTGTTTTGATCTTTAAAGATGAATATGAGCATGCATATATGAATTGCTTGCATTACTTGTGACACGATAAAGCATAAGTGATTTATCACTCCAAGGGCGTCCGAACATGTGGCGTTATGCTTTAAGCGTTGATTTGCATATGTTTAGCAACATAGAGTTGGATGATCTTGCTTGTTTGTTTCAAGATTACAATGAGTGGTTTGTGTTTACTTTGTAAAAGTCCTACCGCGAAGTCTTGCATGTAAACGAGACACAAGAACCAAGAAAGTAGAAACATGACACCTAGGGTGTGGTTGACAAGGAAAAGGTGTTTTCCAAAAAAGAAGATATCTTAGAAACTACATAATGACCATTTCGAGGGCATTATGTGTGTGTGTGTGTTCCAATGAAAATCCGGAATAGCGGAACCATTGTGAGGTTGTGTGTGTGCGTTCCCATGGGATCCCGGACCGGCGGAACTATGGTGAGGTATAGCTTGGTTATCCGCGGAGAGGAGCCAATGCAATTGTGTGCCAATGGGAACCCGGCGCGGCGGAACCATTGTGAGGATACTCAGGAACCCAGCGCGGCGGAACCGAGGTTGGGTGTGTGGCTTGGTTATCCGCGGTACGGAGCCAATGTCAAATGATTTTGAAAGGGTGTGTGTGTGGCTTGGTTATCCGCGGTACGGAGCCAATGTCAAATGATTTTGAAAGGCTTGGTTATCCGCGGTACGGAGCCAATGCAAAGGATTTTGAAAAATGGTTTTGTAAGTGGAAAACGTTGACACGGTCTACGACGAGTCGCGTAGGAGAAATCGGGAAATCTTAGACACCAACGTTAGATAGTGAATGTGGATGTATTATCGTTATTAGTTGATTTCTATGATCGTTTGTTGGTAAGTTATGGGTTAGCGGGTAAGGATTTCCTATTGAGCGTTGTAGCTCACGGTGTTGCCTTTTGGTAACCCTGGCATATTATATTGGTGGCGACGCCGGTATAATGTGTCAGACTTCATAGATGAGCAGGGCGAGATCTTCAGCTTGGAGGCATGCGGAGCCGAGGAGCTGGCTAGGATGGAGAAGCAAGAGGAGCTGTAGAGTAGGACCCTTAGTTCCCTCTTTGTCATCCTATTTTGTATTTCAAATGCTCTTACGAGAGTTATGATGTAATAACGAGCTAGACTCGCTTCGTTTTTCTAATAAAATGTTTTATTTAACGTACCCAAAATTCGGGGCGTTACAAAAGTAGAGCTCGCACAGAATTCATCTTTGCTACTGGAGCAAATGTCTCCTCATAGTCAATACCGTAGGTTTGAGTGAACCCTCTGGCGACCAATCTAGCTTTGTATCTGTCAATTGTACCATCTGCATTCTGTTTAACAGTAAATACCCACTTACATCCCACTGATTTCTTTCCTCCAGGAAGTGGTACTAGCTCCCAAGTGCCATTCTTTTTCAAAGCTGTCATCTCCTCTACCATAGCTCTTTTCCATTCGGGTATGACTAACGCATTCTTCCAATTCTGTGGAATAGATATAGAGGAAAGAGACGAAACAAAGGCATAATATGAAGGAGATAAACGATCATAAGACACGAATTGGGAGATGGGATGTAGAGTACATGATCTTTTCTCTTTTCGAATAGCAATAGGACGATCATCAATAACAGGAGGTTCAATAAGAGAAGAATCACTACTAGATAAGTCAATTGAGAGAGGAGAATCATTAACAGGAGGAGAATCATTACCAGATGAGTCAGCTGAGGAGTCTGGAACTGGAGTAGGCAATGGTGATTGACAGAGTGGTATCACATGGGAGGACTTCCCATCTTTCTGTCTAGCATAGGTCTTTAAGTTGCCTTGCAACCGTGCTGGAAGTCCATCAGTGTCATCACTCATGCCATGTGTTGCCTCTTCAGCAGATACTGTTTCTTTCTCTCCCTCAACTTGATTATAAAATACGGTTTCTTTCTCTCCATCAACATGATTATAAAATAGGTGCTCCCCCTCACCATGATTATACATAGTAAACATCTCTTCTTTCTGATTAGACTCCCCCTGAAGAGATGACTTGGAGAGGGAATAAAAAGAGTCTCTTTCCCAAAAAGTGACATCCATGGAAACTAAAAACTTTCTAGAATGTGGATCATAACACTTGTATCCCTTCTGGGTAGGAGAGTACCCAACAAAAATACATTTATGGGCTTTATGACCCAACTTACCTCCGGAAGGGTGGGGTGCATGGATAAAGCACACACAACCAAAAACTCTCGGGGGAAGAGTGATAGCATGATAACTGCTAGGAAGACACTCTATGGGAGTCCTGAAGTTGAGAACACTAGATGGCATACGATTGATAAGATAAGCGGCAGTTAAAATGGTTTCTCCCCATAAGAATTTTGGAACATTCATGGTAAACAAAAGAGACCGAGCAACCTCAACCAAATGACGATTCTTACGTTCAGTAACTCCATTTTGTTGTGGAGTGTCAACACAAGTCGTCTGAAACAAAATACCACGATCATCAAGAAAAGATCTAAAACCTTTATCAATATACTCAGTGCCATTATCACTACGGAGAATTTTAATTTTTGCATCAAACTAAGTACTCACTATCGCATGAAAAGATTGAAAACAAGAAAAAACTTCACTCTTTGATTTAAGTAAAAACACCCAAGTAGCACGAGAATAACAGTCGATAAAAGTGACAAACCAACGATACCCCTTAAGAGACGTAACAGGAGAGGGCCCCCAGACATCAGTGTGAATAATCATAAACGGGGACTCACTTCTTTTGTTAATAGGTGCATAAAAAGAGCGCTTATGTTTTCCAAGCTCACAGGCTTCACAAAAAAACAGACTCCGATGACAATGTTTAGTTAGATTAGGAAAAAGTTTTTCTAAAATCCCATAAGATGGATGACCCAATCTACGGTGCCACTGATGTAACATAGAGAGACTTGGACTCGTATCTACTTGCAGAGCCAGACCACTTGGCATGGGTGAAGGAGACGGACGAGGAGCAGACTCCAGATAATAAAGGCCATCACATGATCTACCACTGCCAATCACCTTTTCTGTACCCAGTTCCTGAAAGACACAATGTGTAGGAAAAAAGGTCACTGAGCAATTTAAGGATTGTGTAAGACTACTAACAGAGAGAAGGTTAGCAGGAAAATTTGGCACATGAAGAACTGAAGAAAGAGGAAGGGTTGGAGAGCATCGAATGGAACCTTTCCCTGAAATAACACCAGATAGGGATCCATCTGCCACTCGAACCTTATCCTTACCAGAACATGTAGAGTGGGAATCGAAAAATGAAGAACAGCCTGTCATATGATCTGTGGCACCAGAATCTATGATCCACGGAAAAGAGGATGCATTAGCTGGAATACTTGTAGAGAATGCTGCAGTAGAGGTAGGAGCTATAGTAGATGGAGTATCAAGCCTGGCCAGTAGGTGCTTGAGAGCTTGTATCTCCTCCCGAGAAAGAGGGCCAGTTGGAACGTGGTTGGGATTACCCACCATATCAACAGAAGGTAGGGAACAAGTACCAGATACTAACAATTCCCAAAAACAACTCCAATCAAGGGAATCAACTCAAAATAAGCAATACCCAATCAATTGGGGCCCCAAACTTCAACAATCCACGAACAATCAACTACCAACAACCAGAGATAGTTGTAACAATCTACTAAAAACAATCCAGGAGCCAAACTCACTAGGCTAAAAAATAACCTCTAAAAAACTGAAAAACCAACCACTGGCAAGCGATATATGTTCTGAATCAACAAAGAAACAGAACCACAAAACACGAATTACAGTATAACGACACGCCCAAAATACTACAACCAGCAGCAAACAAGAGAAGACCAACCCAGAAGTTGCAGAAAAGGTGCCCAAACTCACTGGTTTAATTCAAACTGACTCGATCGAACTCAAATAGCAGTAGCGGAAGCTTGAAAGTACCTGACTTGAACGTGAAACAACCTGAAAAACTCCGGCGAGCTCCGGTGAGGGAAGGCGACGCCGGAAAGCAGTGGTCGGAGGTCCGAACAGGGCCAGAAGATTGTCGGTGAACCCTAGGTTTCAAATCTGAGTGGCAAATAGGGCTGAAACTGGTTGATATAGTAGTATGCTACTATTCATCGGTACTGTTCACAAAATACTATTCACCGAACTGTTCACGCGACACTGTTCACGGGTACTGTTCACGCGTACTGTTCACGGGGTACTGTTCACGGGTTACTGTTCACGCGACACTGTTCAAGATTTGGTGAAAGGGAAATCCCACGTTAGGGTTAGGATCTCCGCTCTGATACCATGTAAAGTTGAGAGATGACAATATCGATTTGTGGAAACCCAAAAATTAGGGTTAACTTTCATTAAACTGGGTATATATACAATGCAAGATACAACAATTACAATGAGGTCCTAACTAATTAACTATTTACATACTAAGGATAAATAATGAAACTCCGTCCAACAAACTAATTCATTAATCTAACAATATAGTACCGCTCTTACAGCACACAGTCCAAATCTGTTGACCATATATCCATGGCAGTTATTTTTCATGGTATGGTTAAGGGAGGGAGGGCATAAAGAAAGGAAAAGGGGCTATTCATTCGTGATATTATTATGATGTTGTGGGTAATTTGTTCATATTTTGAGAAGTTTAAACAACCTTCAGGTCAAATAAGTCAATATCTGGTGTAGTTTACGTGTTTTGTTTTAGTAACCTCATGAAAATATCTGTCCCCGACGTTCCAAATCTCGGTGCACACCAAGATATTTGTCATATTATGCGTTATGCTTGAGAATTGAGAGTCTCGAGACAGCTCTTTGAAATTGGTTATTTGAACTAAGTCCTCATCCTATAATCAACAAGCTCACCTTGCATGTGTGTAATTTTAGGCTACTTCAGGTGCCTGTAGTATATCCCAGAAAGCAGGTGTTGCAGCTTTAGGACTGGGTTATGCTGGTGGGGAAGCAGTTGCAACTATGGTCAAAGCATTTAAGGAGCGGCGAGATTATTTGGTTCAGACTTTTGGCGAATTGGAAGGTGTTAAAATATCAGAGCCACAGGTTTGCCCTGGTCTTCTTTTCATCTCTCTTTTCCCTTCCTCTCCCTTTTCTACCCCATGAATCTTGATTCTTGATATTTCAAGTTTTATACGTAGCTTAATCTTCTATACTCATTTGCAGGGAGCTTTCTATCTCTTCCTTGATTTCAGTTCATACTATGGAACGGAGGCTGAAGGCTTTGGTCTGATCAAAGACTCTAGTTCTCTGTGCCGCTATTTGCTGGACAAGGCTCAGGTAATCTTCCAAGGGGTGCCGTTCATGGCAAATGAAATGAAGGTAGAAAGGGGTCTAATTGAGCGACATTTAAGCGGATGGAGTAACTAGGTCAATAATGACTCGCGAGTGCATGTAATAGACGTCCCTCAGAAAGTAGTGTTAAAAGTGTACATATTGTCCGGTTACTTATTTTGTGGTTCAGCAGGCCAGAGGAACATTTTAATGTGTGGAACTAGTTTAGTTTTGTGGGGGTT
>WJXA01000364.1:0-21804 GCA_014282245.1 Rhododendron simsii
ATTTTGATCCACACTACTTGGGTTGGAAAGTAAATTGAACGAGCTTTCTAACAGTTCAAAGCAGCTCAAAACCGAGTTCGGGTGTGTCCGATGCAAGCCTGCAATGTTTAACCTGTTGTGCAGCTAAGAGGATGAGCCCGGGCGCATTGAAGTGCGCCTGGAGCGCATAAACTTGCGCCTGAGGCGCAATGCAGCTGCAGAAAAGGTCAAACTTTGCGGGCTTGCCCCGGACACTCCCGAACTCCGATTTTTGCGTTATTTGAACCGTTAGAAAGCTTGTTCAATTTAATTTTTAACCCAAGTATTTTGGATCCCATAAATTTTGTACATTAAAAGACGTGATTATTCTATTCTAAGTGGTTCAAAAAAAAAGTCATTTCGGTAAAATGCTCGCATGTCACTCATTTTAAATAGTATCGAGGCCCATTATATATCAATAAATAGATTTTTTAAGGTACTAGAAGATGGTGAAGTCCAAGTACAAAAAGGCATTTATGTTTGGTTTATATAAAATGGGTACAAAGAAGGCTACAAAAAAATCGTTGGAGCCACAAGGCTAAAACACATTCTTAGTTTCATTCGGTACTCAAATACCTAGTTCTTATGTATTTTTCTTCGTTACTCAAGTGTTCTGGAGAGTACAAATATAGTGCATCTACACTCCACCAAAGTGTCGGTGAAACCGAGAAGGCGAGAACACAACAAAACATGAGAATGTTTCTAAAATGAGAACACCGAAAATGATCTTAGGATATTCTCAAGGTTTTAGATTCACCACCACATCTGTCTAACAAAATCATCAATCACTAAGAGATTGTGGTGCGAAAAATTTTAGAATTGAGAAAAATCTCATTAACTTCCGGGCTTGGCTTTCTTTTTTAGATGGAGAAAATTCCAGTTCATTTTTTTGGACCTTCGGTGGTGGCCTTTATTGTTAAGGTGGTCGTGAAGGAATTTGAAAAATTCTTAAAAATTCAAAACTTCATATTTCTCGAACTTCGTTAAAGTAATTATTTCTCGATAATTTTTATGTTGGTGGCGGTGGTTCTCGTACAAATCGTGATATGGTGAAGTGAAGAAACTTGAATTGAATACTCTCAGTCTTTTTGAACAGAGTACATTGTGAATGTTGTTTTGGGGTGGTGGTAGTTTTGAAGTGTTAAAGATGAGCTTTAAGACTTAAAATACTCTAAATCCAAACAAATTAGAAACGTTCTCAACTCTTTAAAATTGTCAAATAGTCTACATGTGTTCTGTGTTAGTGGTTGTAGACACCCCATTCTGGACTGTCCAGATTAGTAGTCCTTTTACTTTCTTTATTGACCCAATGATGATAAAACGGTCGAGAACAGTTCAGAGTTGATGGATGGATTTGAGCTTTGGGGGTTTGGACCCTCCTTTTTCAAGCCATTTCAAGCCCACCTTTCAAAGCCCATTTCAAAAATCCCTCAAAGCCAGAGCCAGAACGGCCCCAGCAAAACCCTACTTGCATACGCCAGGTTCCACTTGGCGTGCACCACTCGATTGCCACGTGTCAGTCATCGACCGTTGACTTAATTATTCATGGCGCACGCCAATACAGACCTGGCGCACGCCAGTCAAACCCAGTCAAACCGTTACTATTCAACCACGTGCTCGGGACTTTTGTGGCCACCCTGACGTCGTCCACAGCACCCCTGATGATTACACTCGGCAGGGACGTCCCCCTCTCTCTCCTACATCCTCCATCACCTAGTCCCATGCATTTAATGCATGGGAAGCCCCCTTTCTAACCCAACCAGCCTCTAACCCCAGCTGGTTACTCTCCCTCACCAGCACATTTTGGCTATAAATACCCCCCTTGCATTCATTTGCAAGGGGTTAGCACCATTAAGAGTTCAAGTCCCTTCCTCTCTTCTCCCTCTTGTTCTTGCTCTCTTCATTGAAAGAGTAAGAGTTAGAGAAGCTTCACATACCCTACTCTACTGTCCAGTACCACACAACCTCCATCTTCAACCTTCAAAGCTCAAACCACCTTCCATCCTTTGCACCAAAGGTATACCACCTTTGCGTGGCTTTCTGTTTTCAGCCCCTGAGGGGAACCAGAAGGGTTCTGGCTAGTAGCTGATACTAGTCCAGGCCCCTCTCTGGTAAAATAAATCAATCGAAATGGGCACACTATGGCGCACGCCAGCTTAATAACGCCGTACGCCACCTTTGGCTGCATGCGCACAGCTGGCATGGGGACCATGTGTTGTTTGTTTGTTGCTTAAATCTCTTCTGTCATCACCTTATTGCATGCTAAAAACCAGTTTACTGCTTTCTGTACTTTTGAGTTGTCTAAGTGTAGCTTTCAATACTTGTATCGTTTCTTGCTTTATAAGGCCCCTGGGATCCTTCTGGTCATGCTCCAGAACCCAGATGATGTAAAGCCAAACACTGGATAAAAGGCCAACCTGGCGTACGGGCTCACATGAGTGGCGTACGGCATGTTAGCCAGGGTCCGGTGCCTGGCCCTTGCATCATAGCTCAATCCTGGCCTCTTGTTATCTCCCCACTCTGTTTATGGGGCTGCTTGTCTATTTTTCATGGCTCTTAGCCATTTCTTACGTCTGAATCTGTATATAATTGCCTTATAAACTGTGTGGTTTGTCCTGGGTGTGCACTGGTCCATTCCAGAGCCCAGAGGGTTGAGGGTAGGAGCTGTGAGAAATCAACAGGGTAGTGTACGCCAGCTTTGAGGTGGCGTGCGCAGGGTCTGTTGGCGTGCAGTGGCCTGGCCATGGCGTGCCAGCACGACGCCTGTTCACGTACCCGACGAGCAGCGTACATCATCCCGTTGAACTGGTCACAGTGCTTGTTCTCAATCTATGCTCTTATGTCTAAATTCAATTTAAGCAAGCAAATCATCATCCATAAACATTTTGTCATATAAATTGCAACGTGCTACAGCTTTAATCCCTATTAACTGTTCCCCCGCCCTAATTGGCTAAAACTGGTTGAATGAGAGAAAAATGCAAATGTTTTGATAAAATGCCTGAGTAGAGACCGATCCTCGGATTGGGCGAGAGGGGTGCCATAAAACCCTTCCCCTCTCGTAACCTGGCTCCCGAACCTCAGATATCGAAGGTGACGACGGACCAGTCTACGCCTTTTCAAATCAAACATTTTTTTTCAAATCAAAGTAAAACGTAGCAAACGTTCTCGAGTTCGGTTCCTTGGGTGTTCTTCCGCTAAAACCCGAGTGGCGACTCTGAATCGAAGCGTTTCGCCGCGCTATTTTCCAAAATGGGCCGCCCCCCGAACAATATCTATTCCAAACCAAAATCGGGCGATTTTTCGGGGCGTGTGTCCACAGTGGCGACTCTGCTGGGGATCATTGCATTGATTAATATCTAGGCATTAATACATAAATGAACAATCTTCAAAAGCCTGGCAAAACAGTACGCTCCGCGCTGCTGAAGAACGGAATGGTAACGTAACAGGATCTCAGCATCCGACCAATCTGAACTGGGGCTTTGTTATTGTTCACTTGTGTAGTTTTGTCTAAATATTGATCAATAAAAGCGAGCCAAGCTTCAAAAGGCACTTTCAAAAATTTCGCATTTCTCTCTCATTTAGTCGAACTTTGGCGTTCTTCATTTGCATCGTTGTTGGATAAGCCCCGTTGAGGTGTTTTGGGTAACCGGCACAGTTTACTGGAGCCCGGGGTCCTCGAATGCCCAACAACCTTGGACGATGATGAGTCGTAATACCGTTCGACCATTGCTTTGCTGCACGCATTGCAGTGGGAGGTATACCGCGGCTCTAGTCAGAGGAACCCCTTTCAGCCAAAACCCAGCCTCGTCATGCGTACAAAGCACTAGAACCTTTCAAACTAAAACAGGAACCTGCAGGGTAGGATTACTTGCATCTAACCCCCATAAACTGTCTATGTGTTACTGCTTTCCTTATCGCATGCCTGTACATACATACATCCCGTTCTGCGTAGGAGCATGCTAGGGCGGCTTTTTAGGTCTGTCTCGAGTTCATCTCGTGATTGTTAGGGCCCTGCCATGGACCGATGAAGAGTCGCGCATCTCGATGTTGCGCGTTATCAATTTCCAAAATCCTTGAGTCAAGCGAGACTTTGGGAAATCAGGACTGTTTAAGTCTATTGTCTAAACCTAGTCGAAGTTTCAAACAGAAAACCAGGAACAACGGAAAGCATATCGTGATACCCACACCATCCAGGTTAAAAGTGCTAATCACTTACACCATCAAGGCTCCGGCACAGTGCTGCTTACGCCACCTCAGGTTATGGTACCACGCCATCTGCGTCGAGTTGTTCCGACCTCCAAAATTGAGACTTCGATAAAGGAATAGTCAAAAGGCTTAGGAAGTTTTGACATCCTTTAGTATCCATCGATCCAAATGAGGATACGCCGTCGAAAAAGAAATCCGAGGATTCTATGGCAGTGTCCTAACAGCATGAGTTGGACTCCCTCTAGTGTTAGAGTCTAGGAGGACACCGACGACGTTGGCATGTTCACATTTTCTTTCAATTCCTTTCAAAATAAACTGTTGCAGGCTGTCATTGAGCCCATTTATTTTGCTGTTTAGCTAAGCCATGGGGAGCATCGAAATCAAGAGCCAAACCTGCTTGGGAACGTCCGTCGGGTCCGTTTGAGGGTCTGTTTGGGGATTTGCTTTTCTGCTCGTCACAACGGAAGCTCAGTTCTGTGTTCTGTCCAAGGAGGATTCGCCGCCAACCACTCCGCACGAATCTCCTCCGTCCTCTCCATCGCCACCCGTATCTCCGAAACCGGTCAAGACAGAAACCCTAGACATGGCAGATATTCCTCCACCGAATCTCGCAACCCTCTTAGCCGATCTTCAGCACAACCTCGCCATCATGCAACAAAGAGCTGACCAGGCCGATACCGCCATGGCTAATCTGCAGGCTCTTATCAATGAAAGAGTCCCAGTCGCAAGGTTAGAAGGCGACCGAGAAGGGCGCGAAAACCCAGCTGGGGATGACATCCCTGCCACCTTCAACCTGCTATTGGGGAGGCCGTGGCTGCACAGAGCGGACATCATGGCTGTACCGTCGACTCTCCACCAGAAGGTCATGCTGGGGCTTCCTACCGGGACTCTAACCATCTGCGGAGACTCTGGGATCCGCCCACTCAAGGACGATGGGACGCCTGTTTTGGGGATCATGCACGGAGAAGAAGACTCAGACTTTGGAGGATTTGCTTTCGACACTTCTGGCTCAGTCCTGTCCATTGTCATGGACGACGACTTCATAATCAGCTCTACTGCCCTCGAAATCATGAGGAAGATGTCGTTCATGCCTGGCTTAGGGCTCGGGATCAACCAGCAGGGGATCGCTGAGTTCCCTGTCTTTCCCTTTACTGAAGGCCGCTTTGGCCTGGGATACACTCCCCCTACCAAAAAGGCCAAATTAGGGAAAGACACGGGAAAACCTCGGACCCTTTATGGTAACCCCGACAGCTATTTCGTCCGAGAAGGAGGAGGCGTTGCTTATCTGGGGCAGCCAAAGCCGTTTTGGGATCAAGTGACTAGGACTTGGCTTCCGGGTTTCGAGATCTTCGCTGCCGACACCTGGTCTGATGACGAAGAGGAACTTGCAAAGGAAGAGCTGGCTGCAAAGGAGTTCAAGAAGCAGTTGGTCGCAATCAAGGAAAGGGCAGACTGGCTGGTTGCTTTTGATCAAGGGGGTCTAGAGGAGCTGTTCTCCCAAGTGGGTTTGGTTGGCAACAAAGATGAGGCTGAAGTGCTGATGCTTGGGCCCGACTCTCCAGATCTTCTCAGCGATCCAACCTCCCTCATTGTCGAAGCAAAGGGTAGTCTCAATAACTGCATTTTCACTCCCCGTCTAACTTGCATTGATGATGTATCTGAATCTGACACAGTGTCTGTCTAGTCGTCTAAGTCTAGCTCTGAGTCGGAGTTTGTGCCTCTTGGCCCTCCATGTCGTAGCTTCTATTCGAGTCTTTTTGTTGTACTTGGCAACCCCGAGGGTTTTTATGATATGCATTATCCTGCTTCTAAGTACTTTGCTGGCTTTTGAATAAACTGTGTCGACCCTGACGACGAAGGGATAGATTTCGATGGGAATCTCCCCAAGGAAATGTGTTCCCTCGCCGAAACGGAAGACGAAAGGCATGCTCAGCCTCTAAAAGAAAAAGTAATTTCTAATAAACTTGAAAGATGAGGTAAACCCCAGAATGGTTCAAACTGGTTCACCGCTGTCCCCAGAAAGAGCATTGCTCCCGTTCAGACTTGTTCAAAGAATTCAACAACATCTTGGCATAATCTCACAAAGACACGCTTGGCCTCGATCAAGAGATAAAGAAGCATTGGATCCCCTGCTACCAGATGCCAAGTTAGAAAGCAGAAGCTCAGAAGGCTCCAGGCCTTGTACCATGTTCAAAACAGTGACAATAGTGTTCCATCAAGCGCACATTAAGAGGTGCAAAAGTGGCCTGGAGCAAGGCATTTCCAACCGAGGCAGTTAGGACCCTTTCACTATCAAAACCATTCTATCTGGGGCTACAACTAAAAAATCATCGACCTCGACGGCGATGAATCCAATACCGTGGTCAACATGGATCAATTCAAGCGTTACTTTTCCTTGAGAGAAGCTCGTTGGGCTGAAAACCACAAGGGTGGGCGATTCCAAGCAAAAGTTAGAGCAGCCTGCTAGACCGAAAACCTAAGGAGGCGGTCTAGGCAAAAATAAATAGGCAAAATCAAAAAGCTCGCTAGACCGAGAACCTGTTAAGGCGGTTCTAGGCAAAAGTTAGAGCGTAAAAGGAGAGGTAAAATACACGAGCGAACCTTTGCCTGAACTACGTTCTGACCTGATTCCCTGCAAAGGGATACGTAGGCAGTCTCACAATGAGACCCGGTCATATCCTATCGAGCTGATCCACAGTCTGACATTCTGGGTTTGTACCGGGGCGAGAATAGTTCAAAGACTCAAAAGGCGGGCTGAAATTCAAAAGGGGGAAACCCTTCATCTTTCATCTTTATTTCGCAAAATTACTATTTCTAATACACAAGCTGAGCATAAAAGCCTTAAAAGAAATGAAGCATGAAAAACAGAACAAAATGCTTGAGAAGCCTAACGGCTCACAGCTTATTCTAAGTACAGCAAAGTAGTCTGGAGTCAGCCCATGTTTGTTCTTGCATGCACATCTGCTCTCAGCCACTGTCTGTAACGATTCTTTAGCCGAGGGTTGAAATCTGGCATCTCCGCCTGGAGAATCCTCAGGCCCCAGCGCCTCTGATAACCGCCCAGCGTCTGAGCATTGAAGTTGGGAAGACGGAAGCCCCCGGTACTGATTCGGGTATTCTCCTGTGAAGCGCCCAGTTGGCGAAGGATCCGTCCAGGGATGTAGAACGTGAAGCTGGTCAGCCCCGCAATGACCACCCTGTCAAAGCCGTCAGAATGGAGGGTCATGTCTGCAAGGTCTAGCCACGGACACCTCCAAGCAATTTCATCGGGCTGCATTTCCAGCATGAACTCGTACCAGCCCTCCACGTCCAAGTCGGGGTACCGCATTTCCCTCTGATGAACCCGTTTCGGAAACAGGTTCCAGCCCGCTGCCGGTGGATGCAAAAGGCTCAGTTTGTCTGACAACCACAGCTGCATGAGTGATAAAACAAGTAAGGAGCCAGATAAAGCCTGAGCGAAAAGACAAGTAAGGAACTAGGAAGCAGCCTAAGCCGAGAGTCGAGGTAAAACGAGAATGTGCGAAAAACCAGAAAAAGGTGAGCTGAGTGAGTTTACCTGAAGCAAAAGTGGGCTCCCGCTGAAAACGGCCGATTGACCTGTACTCACTAGATCCAGACCCAGGAGTGTCTCAGCCAGGACCATGGGAATCACATTCTTCCGGTCCCCCATTTGAGCGGCCACGCTCACCAAGGAAGAGCTGACCCGCCCGTCAGCCGGAACGAACAGATAAGCCGCAAGCAGGCAGATAACCAGGGCAAAGCGCCGACGTGCTTGAATTTCGTCGCTATTTGGGCTATTCAAATCAACATCTGGGCTGTACATTTCAACCAGCCGGATAATGTTCACCTGACCACCATCCAGGATTGTGTTCGCCAGACCTCGGGAAATGCCAAGCGAGCTGGCCAGCAGCTTTGGCATGCTCACTTGATAAGGAGGAACAACGAGCGTTGGGGACGCATAAGTCCGGAGATACGCCTGAAATTCCTCCACGGTCGGGCACATCTCGTCATCACCGAAACGGAAGACATGGACGTCCGGGTCCCAGAACCTCAGGGCGGCCCACAGCAGCGCCGGGCGGATCGGCACATGTCGAAGAAAGCGAATAGAAGAAAGCCCGTGGTATTGGAAGTTGAGCCAATCAATGCCCAAAAAGGACACTAGCCAAGGCTTGAGCAGTGTTGGGAGGGGATTATCCATGGATACAAACAAATGCTAGAAGAGAAAAGGGGAGTATTTAGTGCTGAGCATGCCTTGAAGGGGGCATCCCAGCTTTATAGGCTCTCAAGATTGCCGTTGTAATTCACCTGAGCTTGAAGCCAATCAACTAGCCTCCAAAGTGACCTCCTATCAAGTACTCTGCCTCCCCTGAGCCCTCAGAAACCGTGTGAAAGCCGTGTGAGCATAAAAACAAACTCCCCCTGCAAAAGGACAATTGGTCAGTCAAGTGGATCTGACTCTCAGGAACTCGGCGTACGCCAACCCAAAGCTGGCGTACACACGGTTTCTTTCTACCATGGCGTACGGGGCCATACCCTTGGCGTACGCCAGGTTGGTAAAACCAGAACACAGTTTCAGCAGCTACTGCCGTCACATGGTCGTTTTGAGTACTAAGGCTTGCTTTGGCTATTTCTTGACTCCCACAAGTTTCAAACATCATTTGGGACTGCAGCAAAGCATCGGATCCTAAAAGCCGCGCCCGTCGAAGATTTTGGACCCCCGGAGGCCCGTGTCGAACCAAAATCAAGGATACGGAGGGTCAAATCTCGTTTTATGAGGGTTTGCCGAGTTTTGTTATACCGTACACGTCACATAGGACTTATGCGACTGTATGGGGGTGTCGGTTTCAGTCCGGGACCATATCGAGTCGTCTTTTGCGTCTTATGTCCATTTTTGCGACATTTTTAGCCTTTTTATGGTATTTTCCTTATAACGGAGCGTTTCCTCCGGTTTCAATGGTTGGTACAGGTCATTGTACATCTCTATAGTCTATTCAAAGTGTCAGTTCCTTCTGTTTTGGAGAATGGTAGAATTTGGTCTATTGATACCAATTTTCCCGTATCCTCCGCGTGTCTGGGGTATATCTCGTATCCTGGGGTTTTTCTGTACCTTTTTCTTCGAGCTAGACCCGTTTTTGCACATATGCAAGTGTCTGTGTCGATTCAGAACTATCATCAATGCATGTTAGGTGTTAGGGGATGGTTTGTTCGTCCCTTGAAGCACAAAATCAAATAACTAAAGGAAACGACGAACAGAAAATGCAGATATTATTTCTACCATATATACTACGTCAAAAGTCCTAAAAAGCAAAAGGTGGGAATGTATCAAGCGGCACAACGGCCCGAGCAAACTCAAAATGTATCAAGGCACACTCGCCCAGAAGTCAAAAGGCACGCAGGCCTTATATATTCAAAAGTGTCAAAGTATCAAAGTGTCAATGTATCAAAAGTCAAACAGCAAAATAGACTAAGGCTCAGTGATAGCCCTCAGTCGTCGAACAAGTCCTCGTCGTCCTCCTCCTCCTCGCTCTCTGCGATCTCTCGTGGGTCCATCCGGTACTTGGGGTCGTCCACGGAGTCAGAGTCGCTGCTGAGGGATGTGCTCTCCTCCTCTTCCTCTGCTTCCTCTTCTTCTCTTCTCTTCTTCTGCATGGGCCCCTCAGCAGGCCTCTTCTCCGCAGACCTCTTCCTCAGCTCCCGGCGAAACGGGAGATCCTCGCTAGCAGCCGCAATGTGTACTCCTCTCTGAGTGCTCGCTGCTGGTCGGGATGAGCTCGGTGCTATCTTCTTCTGAGGCGGTGGCCTCACGCTCTTCCTCCTAGGAGCCGCCCTAGCCTGCCCCTGCATTGCATTTAACTTGATTAACGTTTATGAACATATTGCATATATATATGTTGGAATGTGAAAGCAGGACATTGTTCTATCAAAGTTTCAAAGTTATACCTGAGGCCGCATAGTAGGAACTGGAGCTGGAGGTGGGTAGTGCAGCCGCAACTGGGCGCCGCTAGCAATCCTGTGGAACTCCTTCTCCATGGCCTTCATCAGGCGCACCGCCTCTCGCACCCACTCCATCGGGGCCTGTGTTACAACAAGTGAACAAGTCAGTTTGCAAGGACAAGTATACATATGCAAATCAGGGTAAACGAGGGAAATACAAGGGATGCTATAGTATCGTACCGGTCCTGTGATCTCCTCGGGCTCTCTCCTAGCAGGCTCGAACTGAATGGCAGCCTCCTCTCCCTGAGCATCCCGCACAGCCAGCATCCAAGAAAGCCGAGGAAGGCCCGTCGCCCTAGCAGGCTCACTCCTCTCCCTCGAGCGGGCAGTCCTGCCTTGCCCGCGCCTCTCCTCTCCAGCGGCTCTAGCCTCAGCCTCTACAGCTCCGTGCTCAACAACCCCAAGTGGTCCCGCCAAGTACTGCCTCTGATAGACAGCATAGTCACGCTCGGGCCTCAAGAAAGCACTAAGGCCTGCCGGGACGGTGAAGCGCTGCAGCTCAGCCAGCGTGTACTGGTCCGTGTGTGAAGCACGAGGCGGAAGTGGACCCGGCACCATGAACTCTGAAGCCTCAAGTGACTGCCGTGTCACTCGATCCCCCAAGTACCACTGCCACCCGAAGATCGACTCCAGCAGTACGCGGCTCGCGGCCACCACCCTGCTCCGGGAAAGGTACTCCGGCTCAGCCTCTGTGGTCCTCCAAGGGTCCCACTCCACCTGCAAGCATTCAACAGCCAAGCAACAAACAGTCGATCAGCGACAGCATTGAAGCATTTCAAAGGCGAAAGTAGGCAATAAAAGTTTGAGTTCTACCTGGGTGCTCGACAGCTCGTCAAGATACGCCCGAAAGGCCTGGAGGCTACCTCTTGCCGCCTTCTTCCCTCGGTACTGTGGCCCCCATATCAGAGCACGGGGGAGCATCTTCAAATTCGGGCAGGAGTTCTCCGGAGGGTACATCTTCAGCACCTCGTATGCCCATAGCTGCAAGTTCAAACAATCAAAGCATCAGTACAACAGTTGAATTTCAAAAAGAAAGGAAAGCACTCAGAAAATCAAGGATACAAGTCAGTTTTTCTTACCTCCCACACCCTCCACAGGCCGGCAATCGCCTTCTTCCGCCGAGAGAACTCTCCCATGAAGCCGTAGCACGTCCCCAGAGCGGCACCTCCCCAATCATATCTGGCCGCCGTGCGCAAGTCAAACAAGGCCGGCAAGTAAGCCAAGTGCACTGTGGACCTCTTGTTGGGGAACAGCGATGCCCCGAACAAGTACAACAAGTAGGCCCTCGCCATCTGCTCCTCCTCCTGCTCTGAGCGCGGTACCCTGTCCTTCAAGCGCCAATGGAACTGGTCGTGGGTGAATGTCTCTGAGATGCCCACGGGCACAAAGCCCAAGAACCACTGCAACGCCTCCGGGTCTCTGTGGATCCCCGTGTCAAATGGGATAGGCTCCCCTCCTACTCTCAAGCCTGTCAAAGCAGCAAAGTCCGCTGGAGTCACAGTCATCTCCCCGATCGGAAGGTGGAAAGTGTTGGAGGCATCCCACCACCTCTCCGCCAGCGCCGTGAGCAAGGCATGATCACTGAGTGTGGCCGTCTGTGTAAGGATGAACGGCCTGAACCCTGCAGCATCAACTAAGGACCTAACCCGCTCGGGCAGCCCTCTGTACAGCTCAAGGGAACTAGCAGGACCACCGTGTCCCCGTGTACCGCCTCTCGTCCTCTGCACACCATAAAAGCAAAAGAACAAGGGCCTCCGTTAGCATACATACTACAACGAGCAGTCGAATCAAAGTTCAGTTCAAAAGGGCATTCAAACATTCTATGGTCAATTCAAGGCATTCTACTCAGTCGAATCAAAGGCATGCAGTATCCAATTTCAGTCGATCCTCTTCTCAAAGGAGACAAGTATTTAGTCGAATCAAAGGCATTGGCATTCTATCAGTCGAATTCAAGTTTCAGAATATTAACAAGTCGAGGCAGCCTACAGTCGATTCAAGTTCGTTATCACACAGTTCTATCAAAGTTCTATGGTCGAGTTCAAGTATTTTCTACCCGATTTTCTATCTACCAAGTCAAGCTATCAAGCATGCATGTGTCACTATGCTATCATGCATTCTACACAAGTAAGCTAAGTACAAGCACAATAATAAAGGACTACAAGAGAACCAAAAGTAGGGTTCAAAGAAATACCTGCGCCCAGTCCGCCGACAAGTGCCATTCCGGGTCTCTCAGCACAAGCTCTGCATCGTAATCATCGCGTCGGGGGATGTAGCTCTCAAACCCGGACGGTATGAACAAATGTGGCTCCGGGGGAACATAGGCCCCTGCCTCAAAAGCCGGGCGGCCTGCAGCCCGCATCGCCTCAGCCCGTGCCACCGCTCGCTCACGAGCTAGGCCACCCTCCTCCTGGGCCTGCTCGACCACCTCAGTCTCCTGCACGAAGGCATCCTCCGCAGCCTTGGCCCTCTCGGCCTCAACCCGCAAGCGCTCCTCCTCCTGAGCCTGTGCAACCTGTCTCAGCCTCTCCTCCCGGGCTGACATCACCGCTTCCACCACCGCCGGGTTCTCTCTCAGCAACCTATCAAGCACCTCCTCCGAAACAAACTCCGCAAAGTCCCCGCGCGTGATGGGAACATGCGCCGAGGACCCCGCCGCTGGTCTGAACTCTGCTGGCCCAGTGGGTGCCTCAATGGGAGCCTCCTCCTCCACCACAACATCCTTGCCCCGCGCCGGATCTCTCCTCCGCGTATCCGACCGATCATCACCACCATCAACATCACCACCGCCGCTGCCGGCCCCGATTGGGCCCATGCCAGTCACGATCAAGCCCTCTACACCGCTCTCGAAGTCCAACCGCCGCACGTGTGGGCCCCCTGTCTCAACGACGGGTGGCGTACGGTCGGTCGACCCTGGCGTACGCCGCCCGTCGCCGTCGACCTCCTCCTCTGCATGGCCACCATCGCCGTCGCCGTTGCCTGTCGCCTCGGTGCCACTGGTCGACGATGCTCCTAGGGTCGATTGATCGTCGATTTGAGGCTCTAAGGTGTCGATTTCACCCCTTACCCGTTTTTCCCTCTCTCCACTGTCACCATTTCCGCCATTGCCGCCCGCACCGCTGTTGCCGCCACTGATTTCAGCCATAGATCTATATGGGTGAATGTTTTGTGGAAGAAAACGAGGATGGGAGAGAAGTTGGAAGTATTTGGGAGTTCAAAAGTTGAAAGGATGGCGGTTTTCTGCATTGCCGTTCGTGTTCCAGAAGTTATACGACATGGGACCGTGCTGGGCCGGGTCTGGGCCTGGATCTGGACCGGGCAATAAAAGATTCCTGGCGTACGCCATGTTGAGTATACCGTACGCCATCTTTTGTTGGGCCGTGGGCCCAAACACCATGGATCAGGTTTTTCTTCCTCAAATAGAGACTCGAATGGTCCAAAAGGTTATGTGTAGCTGTGGTGGGCTCACTCCCAAGCAGAGTCCCATCCAATTTCAAATCACCGACGGTCCACCCGTCCAATTTCAACTTCAACGACGGTCCACCCGTCCAATTTCAACTTCAACGACGGTCCACCCGTCCAATTTCAAATCAACGACGGTCCACCCGTCCAATTTCAACTTCAACGACGGTCCACCCGTCCAATTTCAAATCAACGACGGTCCACCCGTCCAATTTCAAATCAACGACGGTCCACCCGTCCAATTTCAACTTCAACGACGGTCCACCCGTCCAATTTCAACTTCAACGACGGTCCACCCGTCCAATTTCAAATCAACGACGGTCCTCCCGTCCAATTTCAACTTCAACGACGGTCCACCCGTCCAAATTCAAATCAACGACGGTCCACCCGTCCAATTTCAAATCAACGACGGTCCACCCGTCCCAGTTCAAAATCAACGACGGTCCACCCGTCCAAGTCTGCCCTTCGCGAGCAGCAGTCTTTCTCAAGTAATCTGTCTGACTGAACTCACCAACCAGGTTCTTTAAGGTTCATGCCTTCTTTATCTTGCTCAGGATAGTCCGGAGTAGGGTGTCTAGACAACCTTTGACGTTACTTGTCTCCACTCAAACAAATGGTGCTCCAAGTGCCGTCAAAGGGGGGCTTCTGTAGACACCCCATTCTGGACTGTCCAGATTAGTAGTCCTTTTACTTTCTTTATTGACCCAATGATGATAAAACGGTCGAGAACAGTTCAGAGTTGATGGATGGATTTGAGCTTTGGGGGTTTGGACCCTCCTTTTTCAAGCCATTTCAAGCCCACCTTTCAAAGCCCATTTCAAAAATCCCTCAAAGCCAGAGCCAGAACGGCCCCAGCAAAACCCTACTTGCATACGCCAGGTTCCACTTGGCGTGCGCCACTCGATTGCCACGTGTCAGTCATCGACCGTTGACTTAATTATTCATGGCGCACGCCAATACAGACCTGGCGCACGCCAGTCAAACCCAGTCAAACCGTTACTATTCAACCACGTGCTCGGGACTTTTGTGGCCACCCTGACGTCGTCCACAGCACCCCTGATGATTACACTCGGCAGGGACGTCCCCCCTCTCTCTCCTACATCCTCCATCACCTAGTCCCATGCATTTAATGCATGGGAAGCCCCCTTTCTAACCCAACCAGCCTCTAACCCCAGCTGGTTACTCTCCCTCACCAGCACATTTTGGCTATAAATACCCCCCTTGCATTCATTTGCAAGGGGTTAGCACCATTAAGAGTTCAAGTCCCTTCCTCTCTTCTCCCTCTTGTTCTTGCTCTCTTCATTGAAAGAGTAAGAGTTAGAGAAGCTTCACATACCCTACTCTACTGTCCAGTACCACACAACCTCCATCTTCAACCTTCAAAGCTCAAACCACCTTCCATCCTTTGCACCAAAGGTATACCACCTTTGCGTGGCTTTCTGTTTTCAGCCCCTGAGGGGAACCAGAAGGGTTCTGGCTAGTAGCTGATACTAGTCCAGGCCCCTCTCTGGTAAAATAAATCAATCGAAATGGGCACACTATGGCGCACGCCAGCTTAATAACGCCGTACGCCACCTTTGGCTGCATGCGCACAGCTGGCATGGGGACCATGTGTTGTTTGTTTGTTGCTTAAATCTCTTCTGTCATCACCTTATTGCATGCTAAAAACCAGTTTACTGCTTTCTGTACTTTTGAGTTGTCTAAGTGAAGCTTTCAATACTTGTATCATTTCTTGCTTTATAAGGCCCCTGGGATCCTTCTGGTCATGCTCCAGAACCCAGATGATGTAAAGCCAAACACTGGATAAAAGGCCAACCTGGCGTACGGGCTCACATGAGTGGCGTACGGCATGTTAGCCAGGGTCCGGTGCCTGGCCCTTGCATCATAGCTCAATCCTGGCCTCTTGTTACCTCCCCACTCTGTTTATGGGGTTGCTTGTCTATTTTTCCTGGCTCTTAGCCATTTCTTACGTCTGAATCTGTATATAATTGCCTTATAAACTGTGTGGTTTGTCCTGGGTGTGCACTGGTCCGTTCCAGAGCCCAGAGGGTTGAGAGTAGGAGCTGTGAGAAATCAACAGGGTAGTGTACGCCAGCTTTGAGGTGGCGTGCGCAGGGTCTGTTGGCGTGCAGTGGCCTGGCCATGGCGTGCCAGCACGACGCCTGTTCACGTACCCGACGAGCAGCGTACATCATCCCGTTGAACTGTTCACAGTGCTTGTTCTCAATCTATGCTCTTATGTCTAAATTCAATTTAAGCAAGCAAATCATCATCCATAAACATTTTGTCATATAAATTGCAACATGCTACAGCTTTAATCCCTATTAACTGTTCCCCCGCCCTAATTGGCTAAAATTGGTTGAATGAGAGAAAAATGCAAATGTTTTGATAAAATGCCTGAGTAGAGACCGATCCTCGGATTGGGCGAGAGGGGTGCCATAAAACCCTTCCCCTCTCGTAACCTGGCTCCCGAACCTCAGATATCGAAGGTGACGACGGACCAGTCTACGCCTTTTCAAATCAAACATTTTTTTTCAAATCAAAGTAAAACGTAGCAAACGTTCTCGAGTTCGGTTCCTTGGGTGTTCTTCCGCTAAAACCCGAGTGGCGACTCTGAATCGAAGCGTTTCGCCGCGCTATTTTCCAAAATGGGCCGCCCCCCGAACAATATCTATTCCAAACCAAAATCGGGCGATTTTTCGGGGCGTGTGTCCACAGTGGTTATTATGTCCCCATTGTGACGGCGGTGGATATTAAAATTGCAATCATTTTAAACTTATTTAGTGTGTTGGGTAGTGGTGAAATTAATAAGGGTGGAAGTGACAGTGGTGTAATACTTGAGAGGTTGCGGTGGTGATAGTGCGTCAATTGATTGGGTGGAGATGAAGTAAAAATACAGTGTTGAACTCACATTGGTCGAGGTGCTTGCGACTGTACTGAAGGGATGAAAAGGCGGTTGTCAAATTCCGATAAATTCAGTAGTTTTGTACTCTAAATGGTGAAGTGACAATGTTGGTGGCGTAGACGATCAAATTTCGCTTCGTAAATGTACAAGTCTCGCCTTGGGCAAATCCTTATGATGAAACGGTTTCTGACAATTTGATGATGTGTGGAAAGACCTACGAACTTTGTGAAACCCTTCTGGAATCGATGAATACCTTATAATTAGGGATGTGCGCGTTGAATGGAACTTCGAATGTGTAGATGGGCGGGGAAACGTATTTTAGCCTTTTTAACTCTGAAGATCTTTGAATCGTCCTGCTTTTGACCAACTTTTCATAGACTAAACTTATCATTTTCATTGGTTGTTTTAGTTACTTTTTAATACTGTGAAAACCTTATCAATCGTTTTATAATTGGTCATGATCGATTAAAAAAGGGAGAAATGCGAGCGTTTTACCAAAATGAATAGTTTTTTAAACCCACGGAGAGTAAAATGTTGAAGTCTTTTGATGTATAATTATTTTTTAATCCAAACTACTTCGGTTGGAAAGTACATTGAACAAGCTTTCTATCGGTTCAAACCACGCGCAAAATTGAGTTCGGGAGTGTCTGATGCAAGCCTGAACAGTTTAACCTGTTGCGCAGCTAAGAGGATGCGCCAGGGCGCATTGAAGTGCGCCTGGGGCGCATAAACTTGCGCCTGAGGCACAATGCAGAGGTAGAAAAGGTCAAACTTTGCGGGCTTGCCCTGGACACTCCCGAACTCCGATTTTTCCGTGATTTGAACCGTTAGAAAGCTTGTTCAATTTACTTTTTAACCCAAGTATTTTGGAACCCATAAATGTTTTACCTTAAAAGACGTGATTATTCTATTCTAAGTGGTTCAAAAAAAAGCCATTTCGGTAAAATGCTCGCATGTCACTCATTTTGAATCGTATCGAGGCCCATTATATGTCAATAAATAGATTTTTAAGGTACAAGAAGGTGGTGAAGTCCAAGTACAAAAAGGCATTTATGTTTTGTTTATATAAAAGGGGTAGAAAGAAGGCTACAAAAAATCGTTGGAGCCACTAGGCTAAAACACATTGTTAGTTTCATTCGGTACTCAAATACCTAAATCTTATGTATTTTTCTTTGTTACTCAAGTGTTTTGGAGAGTACACATATAGTGCATCTACACTCCACCAAAGTGTCAGTGAAACCTAGAACACAACAAAACATGAGGATGTTTCTAAAATGAGAACACCGAAAATGATCTTAGGATATTCTCAAGGTTAAGATTCACCACCACATCAAAACCACCACATCTGAATAACAAAATCATCAATCACTTAGAGATTTTGGTGCGAAAAATTTTAGAATTGAGAAAAATCTCATTAACTTCCGGGCTTGGCTTTCTTTTTTAGATGGAGAAAATTCCAGTTCATTTTTTGGACCTTTGGTGGTGGCCATTATGGTTAAGGTGGTTGTGAGGGGATTTGAAAAATTCATAAAAATTCAAAACTTCATATTTCTCGAACTTCGTTAAAGTAATTATTTCTCGATGTTTTTTATGCTGGTGGCGGTGGTGGTTGTACGAATCATGATATGGTGAAGCGAAGAAACTTAACTTGAATAATCTCAGTATTTTTGAATCGATTACATTGTGAATGTTGTTTTGGGGTGGTGGTAGTTTTGAAGTGTTAACGATGAGCCTTAAGACTTAAAATACTCTAAATCCAAACAAATTAGGAAAAGTTCTAAACTTTTTAAAATCGTCAAATAGTCTACATGTGTTCTTTGTTAGTGGTTATTATGTCCCCGTTGTGAAGGCGGTGGATATCAATATTGCAATCATTTTAAACTTATTTAGTGTGTTGGGTAATGGTGACGTAAGGGTGGATGTGACACTGGTGTAGTACTTGAGAGGTTGTTGTGGTGATAGTTCGTCAACTGATTGGGTAGAGATGAATTAAAAATACAGCATTGTGCTCACATTGGTCGAGGTGCTTGCGACTGTACTGAAGGGATGAAAAGGAGTTTGTCAAATTCCCATAAATGCGGTAGTTTTGTACTCTAAATAGTGAAATGACAATGTTGGTGGCGTAGACGATCAAATTTCGCTTCGTAAATGTACAAGTCTCGCCTTGGGCTAATCCTTATGATGAAACGGTTTCTGACAATTTGATGATGTGTGGAAAGCTCTACGAATGTTGTGAAACTCTAATGGAATCGACGAATACCTTAAAATTAGGGATGTGCATGTTGAATGGAACTTCGAATGTGTAGATGGGCGGGGAAACGTATTTTAGCCTTTTTAACTCTGAAGATCTTTGAATCCTCCTGCTTTTGACCAACTTTTCATAGACTAAATTTATCATTCTCATAGGTTGTTTTAGTTACTTTTTAATACTTTGAAAACCTTATCAATCGTTGTATAATTGGTCATGATTGATTAAAATGGGAGAGATGCGAGCGTTTTACCAAAATGAATAGTTTTTTTAACCCACTGAGAGTAAAATGGTGAAGTCTTTTGATGTATAATTATTTTTTGATCCGAACTACTTGGGTTGTAAAGTACATTGAACACGCTTTCTAATGGTTCAAACCACGCGCAAAACCGAGTTCGGGAGTGTCCGATGCAAGCCAGCAAAGTTTAACCTGTTGTCCAACTAAGAGGATGCCCCAGGGCCCATCGAAGTGCGCCTGGGGCGCATAAACGTGCGCCTGAGGCGCAATGCAGCTGCAGAAAAGGTCAAACTTTGCGGGCTTGCCCCGGACACTCCCGAACTCCGATTTTTGCGTGATTTGAACCGTTAGAGAGCTTGTTCAATTTACTTTTTAACCCAAGTATTTTGGATCCCATAAATTTTGTACATTAAAAGACGTGATTATTCTATTCTAAGTGGTTCAAAAAAAAGTCATTTCGGTAAAATGCTCGCATGTCACTCATTTTAAATCTTATCGAGACCCATTATATATCAATAAATAGAGTTTTTAAGGTACTAGAAGATGGTGAAGTCCAAGTACAAAAAGGCATTTATGTTTTGTTTATAAAAAAAGGGGTAGAAAGAAGGCTACAAAAAAATCGTTGGAGCCACTAGGCTAAAACACATTCATAGTTTCATTCGGTACTCAAATACCTAGTTCTTATGTATTTTTCTTCGTTACTCAAGTGTTCTGGAGAGTACATATATAGTGCATCTACACTCCACCAAAGTGTCGGTGAAACCGAGAAGGCGAGAACACAACAAAACATGAGAATGTTTCTAAAATGAGAACACTGAAAATGATCTTAGGATATTCTCAAGGTTAAGATTCACCACCACATCAAAACCACCACATCTGTCTAACAGAATCATCAATCACTTAGAGATTGTGGTGCAAAAAAATTTTAGAATTGAGAAAAATTTGAATAACTTCCGGGCTTGGCTTTCTTTTTTAGATGGAGAAAATTCCAGTTCATTTTTTTGGACCTTCGGTGGTGGCCATCATGGTTAAGGTGGTTGTGAGGGGATTTGAAAAATTCATAAAAATTCAAAACTTCATATTTCTCGAACTTCGTTAAAGTAATTATTTCTCGATGATTTTTATGTTGGTGGCGGTGGTGGTCGTACGAATCGTGATATGGTGAAGCGAAGAAACTTGAATTGAATACTCTCAGTATTTTTGAATAGATTACATTGTGAATGTTGTTTTGGGGTGGTGGTAGTTTTGAAGTGTTAACGATGAGCCTTAAGACTTAAAATACTCTAAATCCAAACAAATTAGGAAAAGTTCTCAACTTTTTAAAATTGTCAAATAGTCTACATGTGTTCTTTGTTAGTGGTTATTATGTCCCCGTTGTGAAGGCGGTAGATATTAATATTGCAATCATTTTAAACTTATTTAGTGTGTTGGGTAGCGGTGAAATTAATAAGGGTGGAAGTGACAGTGGTGTAGTACTTGAGAGGTTGTTGTGACGACCCAAATTTTTACATTGCGTCAAAATTAAAACATCTCCAATAATTACAAATCCTCAAGAACAAATATACATGGTGGGCCTAAAAACATCCAAAATGATACAAATTTCTAAAGCTAAATCTTTCAAACTAATTACTCCAAATACTCCAACTCGGGTCCCCACTAACTTGCTTTGCACCTGAAAAATATAAAACGCCTGGGTAGTATATGCAATACGAGGACAATAACATGGCTAGCAATAAGAATATGCTCAATAAATGAGGATAACAATTCAAGTAGGATCATTCTGAACGCCTTTCATTTTTAGCCTTATACCCGGCTCATTTCGATAACATGCCAAGCACCACCCAGGTCTAAAACTCTATATTGGGCACATGGGTCCCAAAAACATACTGGACTCCCCGTGGGGCAGTCCATCGTACATCTTTCATAACTCTGCGACCCGATGGGCTTAAACATGTACCAATCTGTTCCATGGCTTTCAGCCAAATACTTTCTATGTCATGATACAAGAAGTGACAATAACTGAATCAAGAAAGCTTGGACATCAAATGAGTACAAATATGAGAGAATCAAAGAACACACTTTGCAAAGAGATTTAGCTAGGAATGTATTGCACACTAACCGATACCTCAAATTATAATCATGGCTGTAGGATATGTGAATTACTGGACTAAGAAACCATAACTTTAAAGTAATCTCAACGCAACTCTCTCTCCACTGTCAGATGAGTCCTCCTAAATGGTGAAGAACAAGCCCAAAAGTTTGCGTTAAGAAACTGAGTCCTATAATAATAGGAGGCTAGGTATACTTTGTTTCTCCACCGAAGGCTTCCTTTATATGGCTAGAAAATAAATAACCTCAAGGGTGCATGCCACCTAGCAACCAATCCATGCCACATCCATCTTAAACATGCGGTCCAATAGTAGCTCATCAATAATCCTAAATTAGAAGAAAACAAAAATCCAAATTGGTGAGATAAGTCCACACCGAATGCCGCTTTCATTTTTTTTTTCCAATATTGTCTAAATATTCAACTCCAGTAAAATTACCATTTAAGAAAAATACGGGACGTTACAGTTGTCGTGGTGATAGTGCGTCAATTGATTGGGAGGAGATGAAGTAAAAATACAGTGTTGAGCTCACATCGGTTGAGGTGCTTGCGACTGTACTGAAGGGATGAAAAGGCGGTTGTCAAATTCCGATAAATGCGGTAGTTTTGTACTCTAAATGGTGGTGAAA
>WJXA01000365.1:0-65178 GCA_014282245.1 Rhododendron simsii
GTGGTGCCACCCCGCCCCCGCCTGCGCTTCATGCTACTAAGCTCCCTCCTTGGCCTTGCTAGTAACTAGTAAGTTAGTAACGTACAAAAATGGGTAATTTGAAATTTCTTGAAGTTGAAAAGTGCTTTCGGAAGATAAATAGGTGAAAACCGAGCTCTTCAACATGATTTATCACATAGCTACGATTGAATTTCCAAAATCTAAAGTATTTTTATGTCCCAGGTTATTTTGGTCATGTGACTCATGTTATTTGATGACCCATTGTGCAAGTGTCACCCCAGTTAACCTAGCAGTGTTATTTCACACTAGCCAATCTAATGATATGCCTTTCCGGCTTAAGGGACCAATAATATTCCTCGCTTTCTTTTTCATTTATCTTAGAGAGTATGTAGCTGATAGATAGCTGGGGGATGCTGGATGATATATAGAGGTTACTTGCAACTTCAATAATATTCAATATGACATGAAAGGTCTCACGTATTACTCCTTTCAAGTGGGTTCATTGTCATATAGATAACTTAGTTAGAGCTTCACATCTATCTGTATTGTATTGATTATGAAGATCAGATGTCCCAGACTCCGAGCTTGTTGGCTGCACTGAATTAGTCAGTTTTCAACTTCCTGTCTTGCTTGTAGATCACCTCTGAACTTCTGTGTACTAGACGTTTTTAGAATGGTTTTATAGTGGAGTAGTGGTTTTGATAAGGTGGTTTTTAATCTATTACTACTATTTTGCCCATAGCATGGCACATTAAAAGTAGTAAAAACTTAATTTCTGGAGGGACAATTGTGGAAATTACTTTTGTGACAGAGCTTCAAAAGTTGTTCACACCAAAACAGACTTCTCCCTCTATATGTTAGAATAGATGTGGATAATTTGTTCCTTTAAAGGTGGTTTTGATTTAAACCGTAGGGAATATCGGTGCTGGCAGTAGTACTACTAAACTAATGGCTTTTGGCTTGTCCTTTCTATTATTCTCATGTGTTCAGTGCAGTGGCATCGTCTGGGTTCACAATTTTGGGATGGAATCTATTTTTATTACATACTTATTGGGGTTCAAAGCAACCCCTTGATGTTTTAGGAATATAAGGGAAGACTCTTTGACTTTAGCATTGGTCTATTAATTGCATGTTGTATTTCTATATATATAGATGGAGAACTCATGATAATTATTCTTAAGTGATTTTTATTTTTGCTAACTAGGATGTTATGGATAATTTTCCCAGATACATGTTTCTATTTGTTTTAAGAACAAAAGACTAATTATTTGCCATATGGATTTGGATGAGTTTCGGTAGCAGTGGTGTGTATGAGGGTTTTATGAAGCCTGTGGATTGGCTCGATTATACCCAACCTGTATAAAAAATAAAAAAAAAATCTAGTTGGCGCAGAAAGTTGAAGATGGACATTCTCGCCTTCTTGTCCCCGACTCCCACACGCACACGCCCCTGCCCCCTTTCCTTAACTTTCAGCCCTCCGCTGTTGTGCATCTACTTGTGTAGCCTGTAGACTGTTGGGAAAGGATTGTGACATGGCAAGGGCTTATTGCCTAGATCTTCTCACTCGTGCATGCGTGAGCGCATTCACACTACTACAAGTCCATGTTGAGTAATAAGTATGCATTCATACTTGGTTTCCAGAATGAATGCAGAAATTTCTGGGCACTTTTCAGACCACTATGATAGTGGATATGTAGTATGTGTTATCTCATTGTGGGGCCAGACTGAGTTGAAACCAACCTTTTCTTGATATTTTGATAGGCGTTTGTCAATTGTGTCTATGCCTTTGTTCCCGCTCCATAAGAAATGTGGGGAGAAGGAAGGCTGATCGACATTTCTTATGATGTGTGTTCCCTTTGCAATATCATTTAATTGTGTGCTAGGTAAATAAGATTATATGTGAAAACGGCATCAAGGGAATGCCAACCATCTGTATCCAAAAAAAGGCCTATGAGAAATGGACTCTATACACTTCTTTGTGAATTAGAAAGATATAATGCATATGAATATGCCTCTATGTTTGGTTGGCTACTTTCTACTGTGACTCAAATCTAGGAGATGCATTTATGTTTTTACAGTTTTGGGAAACATGTGAATTTCGCATCTCTTAATTTGGAGCTTGGAATTGCCATATTTGTTTTCTACTTTCCATCTGTCTATGTTTGCATCACTCGACTGTTTTTGTCATTCCTTTTTATGGCATCTGAAATCTTATTATAGGGTTAGTCCGTATTCTGTAAGCTATGTCCTATTGCCAGTAACATTTCTTGAAAATCCCTATCCTAGACCTAGAGGCTACACAGAAAGCACTTTGTATTTTTCTGTTGTAAGAGGACCAGAACCTGATGTTCTTTAATAAAATGGCAAGCTTGCTTTAGATATCATCTTGGAGGATAAAAGTTGGTATTGTCTTCTTCTGATCTTACGTACAGGTTGAGGGCCCCAGATCTCCTGAGGAAATGCTGACAATGTTGCAGAGAGTGCTTGAAGAAAGTGCCCCTGTTCTTGTTGCCGCAAGGCTTGATGCAGAAGAACGTAGAACCAACATCCGTTTGAGGGAGGAACAAGATGCTGCTTACCGAGCAGCTCTTGAAGCTGATCAAGTATGTCACATTTTCAAATTGGTCTTTGCCTTCTACCTTTATCAGAACCTGGGCTTCTATTTCATTAATATAAATTTACTATTTGACATGGTTTTAATGAGGTTTTTTAATCCATCAGGCAAGGGAACGGCAGAGGAAAGAAGAGCAAGAGCGGCTAGCTAGGGAAGCTGCTGAAGCTGAGAGGAAGCGCATGGAAGAAGAAGAGGCTCGTGAAAGAGAAGCACGTGAAGCTGCTGAGAAAGAAGCTGAACTAGCTAGAATTCGGCAGGAAAAAGCCCTGTCACTGGGAGCTGAGCCTGAAAAAGGACCTGATGTCACTCAAGTAATGCTCATATCCATTTGCAGTAACTGTTTATACTAGTCATTAATTTTTGCTCTGTTAGAATAGTGTCACACATAACAAATAAGGTCATACCAGGGGGCCAGGCTCCAGTTTACATTTGAATGTAGGAAAGGTAGTATCTGGGCAATTTAACCCTTGTGGAGAGTGTGATTCCTGGATAGCAAATTGTGTTTCTAAAGGCACTTAATTGTGCATATTAGGCAGCATTTAGAAGACGCCAGATTTCAAATAAATGGATTTTATGTTCAATCTCAAGAAAGAT
Organism: Rhododendron simsii; assembly: GCA_014282245.1. NCBI lineage: Eukaryota > Viridiplantae > Streptophyta > Magnoliopsida > Ericales > Ericaceae > Rhododendron > Rhododendron simsii. Next base: position 3,209 of record WJXA01000365.1, read on the forward strand.
ACAAACGGTGTGTGGCTTTAGGTAGCTTGTGAAGCTGAAGTGGAAAATGGATTAGATTATAATAGATGTCTTCTGTTGGGATCCTTGTATAACTACAATAGTTAAGTGAAGGATCTGGGCTTTAGGCCTTTCGGCTGTTTGGGCTTTGTCCCATTTAGGTGTTCCTTGGTTGGCATCTTGCCAATCTTGGATTTGGGTCTCGGATTGGGCACTTTTGTTCTCTCCTTGTTTCTGTTATCTTTTTAAAGTTAATAAAATTTGTTTTTGCCGTTCAAAAAAGAAAAAGAAAAAGTGAAGGATCTCAAATCACCCCTATTAAATAGTTGTACCAATTCCGTCTGGATTAAACTCCCAAACTCGATGTGGAATCCATATCTTAGCTATCAAAGCTATAATTATTCCAAGTCCATTCATTTGATATCCATACATGGTCAAACGGGGCCTTTCTTAACCAAAATATAGTCCATGGTGGTTAGCTGCTCCTCTTCTTGGGGATGCTAGCCCGCTTAATTAGTCTTCTTTTCCCTATCTAATTGGTCTTCTTGCGTAATGTTCTGGGTCATTCAGGTTTTGGTGCGGTTCCCAACTGGAGAGCGGAAGGGAAGGAGGTTCCACAATACTGCAACAATCCAGGCACTATATGACTATGTCGATTCTTTGGGTTGCTTAGAAGTTGAGAGTTACAGCCTTGTCTCCAATTTCCCCCGCATCGTCTATGGCCCAGAGAAGCTCTCTACGTCCCTGAAAGAAGCAGGGTTACATCCACAGGCCAGCCTTTTTGTGGAGCTGAGCTCGTGAGAGCAACTTCTCTTACCCCAAACTTGAATCCAATGATTAAATGCACTAGTAGGTTATTTTGTTATGTTCTCTCATTTGTATTTTCGACCTGATTTAGTGATGACACTGTGACAGGATTGCTGCATATATGCCTACATGTTTGATGTTTTATGCTGCAGATTTACGTAATAGTCCAGTTTCGTAATGTGGTTCAAATAAATATAGTGACCTCAAAACCCATCTTGAAAGAGATCTGTCAAGTAGATTTCTTGTTGGTTTATCCGAAAGTGGGGATTATGTTTGTATCATTAACTTCCTAATGTGTTCAATAGATTGCAGGGCAATTGCGGCTTCTAGTTGTTGCGAAGCTTGAGTGCCAGCAATTGCAAGGGCAGTGCCATTGCCTGTGCGCTGGGCATGTAGGAGATTTGGTTCCAACTTTCACTAAACATGAGTTAAAGTTAACCTTGTGGGAATACAACAGAAAGGCCCAGTGTAATATGTGGCCTTTTCACGCGGTAGCCATAGATTTGCAGATGAGATGTTGAAAATCACTTTTATTGGGTTGTTAGGAGATATGGGATGGTTGACTTAGTCTGATCCCAAGCCAAACAAATGGATTTGTAACGGCGCGTATTGGCTTGAAAACTTATTGTCTTTTAAAAAAATATTCAGATTTAGATTAATTAATTGAAAAATTGATCTCCAATGGGTTTTCAAATTCGTAAATTTAATTTTAAATTTGAGCAATTTGATTCGCTTATCGATTTCTACGATGGACAATAAAAATTACGCATTCGTCAAATTAGAGAGTTACATGACAAAAGATGATACGGTGCTGGTGAACTTTAGTTGACAAGTTCTAATTGACTATGATGATGATTACGATGCATCATCAGAATCCTAAAAGAAAAAAGAAATACAGTACTTAAACTTTTTTATCCTTCTTCTCTCGATAAAAAAAGGAATCCGATATTCTCTATCCCGAAAATTCTTCTGCTTTGTGCTGAGGGATTATAGGCCGTTGGATTTGTGTAGTTTTTTATTTTTATATTTTAAATTCAACTGCCAAAAAATTTCCCAGCACAAAAGTTTTGGTTACAGAAAATCCTTCCTCGTAAAAAAGGACTCTATTTGCAATTTTCCACCCCAATAAAAAACTCTTCGCCCAACCACCTGTTTCTCTCTCTACCCTCCCGAAGAATCATCCCGACCATACCCTCTATCTCCTGGATCCAATTAGGGTTTCCTCCTTTGACTTCCTCCCAGCTAAAGTTGCCAACTTTGACCTATCATGATATGGATTTGAGTTTTGGGGTCTCAATTTCCAAACCCTAAATCGCTGCCCTCGTTTTTAGTTTCTATCAAACGTAGATGTGCAAATCATCTTTTATGGTGATTTGACTTGAGAATGACGAGGTTAATCGGTGGATCGATGGGCGGAGGAGAACGACGGATGAATCTGAAGTCAATGAGGATGAGTTTCGTTGGATGTAGGTTTTGGTTTCGATCGGCAATTGACTCGTATTCGGTCGCTTGCGAAGCATTTTCTGAACAGCTTTTTGTTCTTTGATTCCTAATTAGGAATCAACCCCCACCACCACCCCCCGAAAGGTTTTCGTCATTTCGGTTTTGTTGGTTTTTTTTTTGAATTCTTTACCTTCTTCTCGATCGGGATTGATATGGATTCCGAGGCGGCAGCGGCAGGTTTGTTGTTTCCAGTGAATGAGTTGTTTAGGAAATCAAAATGCAAATTAGAGCCTGATGGAGATGATATTGTTGAGAGATCACCAAAGGGTCGATACATCAGGGTACGATATGATTGTATTATTATATTTGTCGGCATTATTCTTGTTGGAAACTTCGTTATTGGACGATGCGTAGAATTGTGCATTATTTAGATTGTTGTGTTTGTGAAGGCTGATTCGGTCTAATTTTAGCTTGGCTGATTACCTGGTTGCGGGGTCTAGCCCCTAAACCTAGACATGTATTACTGTAATTGGTTATGTAGACTCTAGGTTACAAGTAATTGCTATCTGTGGCTAACGTAACTTGTACTCTCCATCTTATAAGATATATACTAAAAATTGGATGTACGGAAACCACGTAAAATAATAAATATTGCATTCTTGTTTCCTTTCTTGATTGTTCTTCGTGCAGTGTGTGTTTGATGGTTTGACCGAATCCTCAACTTATGTATTAAAAAACTTAGACAATGCCGGAAGTAAGAAAGTTCCAACATAGTCCTTCACAGTGCTTATGCTACCATAAAGGATTGAATGACTGGACCCGTCTTATGTAGTTAGGTGACCCCTTGATTCCTCGACTCAAAAATGGTTATGAATTTGGTATATTGGTCTCTGGGTGTATCATATCAAATGTATGATTGATTGTCAGTATTTCTATTTTGGGGTCACATTTGCTTCACATGAGTGATAAGGTATTTATGTAGAGGAACAACTGCAGTTGAACAATAATGTCCTTTTATGAGAAGAGAACATGTGTTTTCTTCGTTTGCGTAGATTTGAAAATTGTGTGTTGTTGCTTAAGTGTCATTCTTTTATTTGCTTTGGTGGGTTTAGTAATGCCATCACCATTTTTCTGTTTTTCTTCCTTCAGTATAATGAAATCTTGGGGAGAGGAGCATCCAAGACTGTGTATGGTTTCCAACCCATTTTCATTTTTTTATTTTTCGTGTGGATTATTATGGGTTGGTTATGGTATTAACATTGGTAATGGCTACTTCTTTATTGATGTAAAATGTCATTGGCTTCTGAAATTTTGTTTGCTTTGGTTCCTTTACTCTTATCTCTGATAGCTATAAGGGGTTTGATGAGGTTGATGGCATAGAAGTTGCTTGGAACCAAGTGAGTCTTGACCATGCATTACAGTCACCGGAGCATCTGGAGAGGTTATATTCAGAGGTTCACTTGCTTAAGACACTGAAACATGAAAACATTATAAAATCCTACAGTTCTTGGGTGGATGACAAAAACAAGACTATCAACATCATTACTGAACTATTTACATCTGGAAGTTTGAGGCAGTGAGTGTTGACTTTATTGTTTCTCTTATTTCATTGCCTGGCTTCTCCATGTAGTTGATTTCTATTATTTTGGGACTTAGATATCGGAAGAAACATAAAAGCGTCGACGTAAAGGCCATCAAGAAGTGGGCTAGGCAAATTCTCCGAGGTTTATGCTATCTCCACAGTCACAGTCCACCTATTATTCACAGGGATTTAAAATGTGACAATATTTTTGTTAATGGAAATCATGGAGAAGTCAAAATTGGAGATCTTGGGCTGGCAGCCATCATGCAGCGACCTACTGCATGCAGTGTAATTGGTATTTATCTCAAATTCTTAGTGATTTGCTAATTTGTTTGAAGTGGCTTATTAGAAATTTTAACAATTAATCCCTTTGTTTCTCTCAGGTACTCCTGAATTCATGGCTCCAGAGCTTTATGATGAGGAATACAATGAACTAGTTGACATATATTCTTTTGGCATGTGCATGTTGGAGTTGGCGACGTGTGAATATCCATATAGTGAATGCAAAAACCCAGCGCAAATATATAAGAAAGTGTCATCTGTAAGTTCGCAAACCACCGGCGTAACATCTTTTCTTTCCTTCCTGGAATATTCATTTTTAATCGAACTTTTTTTTTGGGGGGCAGGGTGTAAAGCCAGCCGGACTCTGTAAAGTGAAGGACTCCCAAGTCAAGGAATTCATAGATAAGTGCCTAGTTCCAGCATCTATGAGAATGTCTGCATCAGAGCTGTTGAATGATCCATTCCTTTCAATTGAAAACCCTCATGCGCCTTCACAGTTATACAATTATGTGCCTAAGTCACTAAATGTGCCGAAGCCAGATTCATTCGCCATGGAAATAGACAGTTGGCACAATAAGTTTTCGTCTACTACTTGTACAAAATGTGCTGGTGAAGCTACTCATGTTTCAGCTTTAGAACTAAGGAGGATAAATGGCAAAAATGAGTTCAAATTGGAAGGGGTGATAAATGGTGATGACTCAATTTCATTTACTCTGCGCATTGCTCAGTCATGTTGTAAGTAAAATTCTTCTGGGCTTAAGTCCTTTGATATTCTTTTAAGAACGGGCTAAAAGCTTTTTTGTGTTTCTAGGTCATGCTCGGAACATTCATTTTGTGTTTTACCTTGCCCGTGATACTGCACAGTCAATAGCGGGTGAGATGGTTGACCAACTTGATTTGTCAAATGAAGATTTGACTTTCATAGCTGAGCTGATCGACAGCTTGATCGTAAAACTTGTACCGAACTGGAAGCCCTCGTTTGGAAACTCTAGGAGTGAAGGAAGTTCATGTGAGGATTCTCCTCATGTAAATAATCAAAGCTCTATGAGATGTTCTTGGGCTTCAAGATCCGAAAGAGTTTCTGGTGAAGCCATTTCCAAGGAGCATGATTCCACTTCATATGCGAATAAGGAGGTCTTCCGAAGTGAATGGAACATGAGTTCAAATGAGTTTGAAGGATGCAAGGGTAGTTTCTCTAGATCTGTTGTCATGAATGAAATCCTGAAGACTTCGGAGATTTCTTTTCCATGTAGTTCTCTATCAAATGATGTCAGCTCGTTGAGTTTTTCTACTCAGTCTGTAGCAGATGGCGATCAGAGAGATGAGTTGAAGTTGGAGCTTGACGCCATTGACATGCAATATCGCCAGTCTTTCCATGAACTCCTCAGGATGCGAGAGGAAGCAATGGAAAATGTCAAAAAGAAGTGGATCTTGAGGAGGAAAATTTCTGTTTGTTGATGTAACTAATCATTTTTTTTCCTTTTTGAGATTGATTTATCCAATTTCATTGTTTCGAATACCGAGTGGTTATGCTTTTTCTTGGTACTGGTAAAATGCCTTGTAGAGCAAATGTTGTGTAATCGTTTTCTTAATTATCTCAAGATGAAGTTTGGTTGCGACAGGATGCTTTAGTTGTAGACTGGTTATGGCAAAACGATGCGTCTGTGTACGTATGTACATACGCACTGCAATTTCTGAGATTGCTGCAAAGCTATTTGATTTGCTTTGAACATAGTAGGTTACGTAGAGAACCATTCTGTGCCAACTCTATCATTTGCCCTTCGTTGTGTTTGATGATATTTCCCAATGAGAAGATATTTCAATGTCTATAATGCCTGCGTCTTGCTCATTGGTGATATTTCCCAATGAGAAGATATTTCAATGTCTATAATGTCTGCTTCAATGAACGAGAGTAAGGTCTTCCACCAGTGGTATAATAAAAAGCAATTATTTTTAAAGTTAACAATGTTGATACAAAAGATGACTCATAATGGTATAATCAAACTTAGCAGTATCCTTAGAAATAATCAAATTTTGGGCTTTGAATAACCAAAACTAGCGACCTTTTTCAATAATCAAAATTTGTGAACCCCCACACCACATAAGTTAACTGATTTCCAAATTTGTATACATGCATGTTTCAACTCATATTTTCTTATTCTTTTCTTCGCGCGTTTCATCTTCATATTGCAAGTAATTTGTTTTTCTTATTTTCTTTTGATTTTCTTCCATTTAGCTTTGGAATTGTGACCGTGATTCCATCATTTGGGAAGGAGAGATGTTCAAAAATTCCATTAAGAAGGAAGGAGAATGGGAGGGGAGGCTTTGAATCTTCCGATTTTTCTCTAAAAAGAGGAGGGAATTGATAGATTTCCACCCCCCAAAAAAAAAAAAATCATAATAGGAGGGAAGAAAGTCACAAATTTTTTTTTCCAAAATTAAAGGGGGGAATCAATATATTTTTGTCCAAAAAGAGGTAATTGACAGAAGTGAATAGCGGGAAACAGAGAGGGAGAGAGAGAGACAGAGTCAAATTGTATTGGACCCCTTATTTTGGTTATGAACTATAAGTGACCATTGTGGATCTCAACATTGTTAAGCTTAGCAACCTCTTAAATGAATAATCAAAAGCTGATGTGTCAGCTTTTGGTTATCCATTTTTTATTATACCACTGTGGATGACCTAAGAACTTTGAAGTTAGCACTCGCTGGTAGGACCTATTTTATCATGCTAATGGAAAAAAAAAAGATCAATTTTCTTCATCAATGTATACTATCGGAGGATTTATTTTGCGTCAACAATCTACAAATAAGCAAGACTTTCTACAAAGAGAAAACAACAAATCAAGGAAAACTAGAAGCCGTGTGGTTGACTGAGGAGATGAAGGTCAGCCATCATCTCTTAAAAGGACCTAAAAGCCAGTGAGAGGTGAGTAAATTTCCAAGTGCAGCTAATCCATATAAAATCTAGCCAAGACTGATGAGCAGGTTTTAGATTTTTTTAAAAAGTCATTTGGGAAGGCGAACGGATATAATTTTTTAAGCAATAAATTAATTTACGACGATGGGCACATTTGCTCATCGTTCTTTGTTGCATGCTATCAAAATCTCTTTTATAATATGACTGATGTTGCGTACTATGTTTTAGAAAGTTATTGATTTTCAATTTTTTTTACATGATGAATGCACTTTCTTTTGTTTAGTAAGTGAAGGTATTTGAAAGTCCAACTTTTGATTCATGTAATCTGTGTGTAATTTTTCACCTATGGGAAGTAAGGCAATAAACAAACAGAACGGGTTGAACACTTAATTGTTTAAATTTGGCTTGAAAATTTAATGAGCTTTAGAAATATACTCCATTTAAGATTGATTTGGTCATGAGGCTAATCGATCTCAAACAAATTTTAATCAAGCAAATTACGAGTCGATCTCAAATAGCTCATATTCTTCAAGAATGCTATATGTACAGATTTTTGAAAACAGACAGCGCATACATATGGTTTTTGGATCCGTTTTGAGTCCTACAAAGATGATCGAAACCGATCATGTTGTTCAAAACATCCTTGATAAAGGTCATCACAAAAAATCATCTCATTTAGATATCGGTGAGTCATATTTTTTGCAAATATTATTAACTTTAAAAATCTTTTATTTTGATTATAGCACCGTGATACTGAGACCAACTAGCACCTCACAAACTGTAATAATATTTTGGTAAAAAAAAGACAATTAAATGAACTGAATGAAATTCCTCGGTGAGGAATGTAGGACTCCTAACCTATCCTATCCTATAATAGAGGGAAGGAGTTTTTGGCCGAAATGGCCATAAAATATAATCAAATTGGGAGAATACCCATCTTTCTAAACGTTTTGTAAAAATATACCATCGCTCCTTTTCAAAAGGCGTTATAGATTTCCTAAGTGGCAAAGAGTCCCAGTCAGATTTATAACGCCTTTTATAAGTATGATAGAAAGGAGCTATAGGTTAAAAACTCAGACATTAACCAAACGATGCCCTTCTCCTCCTATCTGATATTGCCCTTTCCCTTTCTCACTCCACGTCGATCACGACCTCCGAAGGTGCGCGATCTCCTCTAGCCGCCATCCTCCTCCAGCGTGCTCTCTCATCGGCGTGCTCTCTCATCTCCGGCTTGCTCTCCAGCCTTTGTTGTCACTCACAGTAAGTCTCTCTCCCTCCATCTTCCTTGTCTCATGTATGTGTATATGTATATATGTATGTGTATACTAGGGTTCGGCTCAATAGGTAATTTTCAAGATGCAATTTGTCTTAATGCTGTTGTGAAATTTTCGTTTTTGGTGGTTGGCTTGGCGATTGGTTTAGTTATTTTGTGGTATTGGTTCATATGAGGCACGATTCCTCGCTATGGATATCTGGGTTGTCCATGGTTTCGCCCATTCATGTTTTGAATCTTTAATCTGTGTTATATATGGGGGCCTCTCCTCCATTTCCTAGGAGGCTAGGAGTGGTATATTTCGCCACTCATGTATAAGAAAGGTTTTAAATTTTTCCTGTGTGTTGCCTGCCTGCTTGTGCAAATAGCATAAATCATCATATATTTACAATCTAGGCTTAGCAAAGACTTCCTAAACTGTGAAATTTATCATTACACAGTTTTGGTTTATGCTGTATCATAGTCTCATAGATAAGATATGCTTCCCGAATTGCTATGACTTTAATTGGGATTCACGCAAGTGGGGAGTTATGGTATATATGCTTCATGTATATACCCGTGACCACATTTTTCGTCGATGGAATCATCATTGGATCTCTCTCATTCAAGTCACTGCCTGACCAAGCCTACTGGCTGCCATACGATGGCCCAAGAATTCTTCCAAACAAAGAACGTCTCCCAGGCCGCCCGAAAGTGAATCGAATCGGAAATGAGATGGATGATTTGATTGAGCACCAACCGCCACAGACGTGCTCAAAGTGTGGTCAACAAGGTCACAACAGGAGAAGATGCGGAAAATGAAATTCAAATTACATGTCATGTGAAATGATGTTTTTATATGAAAAGTTTGTACTCAACAAATCTTTTATGTTAATCAATTATTTATCTGGACGTGTTTCATTAGTTGAATTTGTTCAATAAGTTAAGTACTTAGGTGAGGTTTAAGAGAAAACAAAATCAAGCGAGAGCAAATTCATTCACTTGGTGATCGTGGGAGAGAGAATTAATAGTACTCGCAAACAATCATACTACAACAATATGTCACTCTGTAAGAACAAAGCCATGTAGTGGGTTTCTCTCTCTAACTCTTCTCCCTCTCTCTGGGGTTTCTCTCTCACACTAGCTAGTACATCCCACCATACATATTTGTAAACAAATTACATAATCAACAAACAACTAATAATCAACTACTCCTCCCTCTAACTATGTACCACATTCAAATCACCAATTCGGGCTCTCTTCCTCTCTCGTTTCTTGGGAAAGTTAATTTGGAAATTTCTATATCTTATCACTCAACTCTTTTATATCCAATCTTTTCCAAATTAAAAATAATTCTAATTTTTTTTAACACAATCGTGAAAATTTTTAATATCTTTATGGCTAGTCTATTTCTTTGGATAATACTACAAATTCTCACACTTTGTGTTTAAAAAATTGAGATAACTAACGTCGGTGTTTTTGGGGTTAGGAAGGAGCTATTTACAAATTCTCACACTTTGTGTTTAAAAAATTGAGATAACTAACGTCGTTTAAAAAAATATATAACTAATTTTCAAAAGGAGCTATCTACAAATTCTCACACTTACTGTTTAAAAAATTGAGATAACTAACGTCGTTTAAAAAAAATATAGGTTAAAATTATAACTCCTTTTCAAACTTTTCAAAAGGCGCTATATAGGTTTAAATTATAACTCCTTTTCAAAAGGAGCTATTTACGTGTCAGCGGGATTAACTCCTTTTCGAAAGGCGCTATTAGGGTTTGAATTATAGCTCCTTTTCAAAAGGAGCTATCTACGTGACGGCCACATGACGCCTAACCGCTATAACGCCTTTTAAAAAAGAGCGATGACATATTTTTACAAAAGTTTGGAAAGATAGATATTCTCCCAATTTGATTATATTTTATGGCCATTTCGGCCAAAAACTCTAGAGGGAAGTGTGAGGTGGCAACTGGGTTCATGTTTTGGTGGGTTCGCCGATCGATTTCTTTGCGAAGAATTGAAGATGACGGCCGTAGACGGAAGTGTTGATGATGCCGGTACATTCCTTGGAGTTGAGGAGTTCCCTCCCAATTTCAAGGAATACATAGAGAAGGAACGACTCAATTGCTCGCGATTTGAAGGAGATCAATATATTTTTGAGCTTCCCTGTCGGGGATGGGTTTTCTGGAGCCAACAAGACCACCAGACCCAACCCGGCAAGTCCTCTCTCTCTCTCTCTTGCTTTCTTCTTTCTTCTTCCTTTTTTTTTTTTTTTTCTGGGCTCAACCTCAATTTTCATTTACAGATAATTTTGCGGACTTAATCAGACATGCTCTCCAAAAATTGATATTCAAGAAGGAACTTAATTGTCACCTAGTTCAATTTTGGGCACCCACAAAAACGTCGGAGGGGCGGACTTTGCTTACTACTCAATTCCAACCTTTTGCCATTGGCACAGCAGAATACACTCCGGATGAGACCCGTAAGCTTTGTGAGTACAGGATGGGGATGTGTAGGGAGTATAACTCCTTCTACGCAGATGCAGAGAGTGGAGAAGAACAACTTGGGCTTCCTGGTCGTGTCTTCCTCCATCAATTCCCCGAATCCATTCCGTTTGTGATGCATTACTCTCTGAAAGAGTATCCACAACGCAACCTTGCTGTACGTTGTTGCAACATAAATGGATCTTGTGCTGTGCCAGTGTTCGACCATTCCAGCCACACCTGTGTCGGTGTACTTGAGATTGTGTCTCTGCACTTCCCAGATCCAGTTTCGTATGACAAATCTTTCCTCGGCCAAGTGTATGACATTTTTCAGGTTTGTCAATAATCCAGGCATCTTTGAATTTCTTGTTAACATTAGTTATTCTTTTTTTCCCTTTTTGTTTTACTACTTTAATGGTTGTTAGGCACGAGATGATGCATTACTTTTCTACAAAACTGGACCCAGTTATAATTATAAATTTCAGCTTTAGCTTGAAAGATTATAAGTTGATTTTTCTCAACTTTACTTCTTTTCTACTCCCTCGTCCCCTTAATGTTAGTCTAGTAGGGAATTCAACCTTTTAAGGTAAAATGCACATCCTTCTAAAATACGTCTCCTTGAAACGTTCAATTGGACGTCCCGCATTTCGCCATTGATATTCACTTTTAAACTACTCCTAATAATTTATGCAAGTTAGATATGAAATAATGAAAGGCTTTTTTTTTTTTTTTTGATCTTTTCCCTATAGATAGTTGGGTATGTCCCGGACTTATTTTGATGATTTGAACAGTTCATTGTGTAGAGACTGTGAAGAAGTATTATCTGCCCAGTTTGCTTGAATATCGATCACAAACTGATCAAAGCATATTTATCTTCAAATAAATGGGCTCCAATCCGGTGTATGTATATTTGTTTGAATATTAAATGTGTTTTAGATTCTTGTGATTGTATCAACAAAAAGAAAAAATATTCTAAATCATGTCGATCAATGCACATAATTTTTTTCCTGGCTAATCTTCTCAACGATCAAATTGAGCTCTGGATGGACCCAGAAAGGTCAAAACTGGATGTCTTTTTTTTAAACTACTGGAGAGGAGCTATCTAAATAAGGTTACCCGCTACTGAAAAAAGTATTGTTCATTATTTGTCATGGATATGTCTGAAATAGATATTGATATCAAACTTCCTTTAATAAGCTTTCCGTACATAAATTATAGTTTGTACAAAACTGTTAATTTTTATACTTTGGTCACATCCTTTTACTTTTAACTTTTTTGAATTTTCGTCTCTTTAAGTCGACACGAGAAACGCTGGTATCTCTCAATTTCTTATGGCAATAACTCCTCGTATTCAACTGGTGCTTCGGACAATATGAGTATACTTTAGCACATGGTTGTCTTGTGGAATCACGAAAGGCTTAAAAAAGAACATTTTGAAGTCCATGATTTGGCTCTTCCACAAAATAAGAAAAAGAAAAGAAGTCAATGATTTGGCAACAACCCACTGTTTCTCCTTCAAATATAGTCATTGCACCTCTATGAGCATGAGCCAATGTTTTTCCTTTAAGAGGAAGTAGTTTGCCAATTAGACAACTGCAATGCATAATTGGTTAAGAATTGGATAAGCAATCACATACAAATATTAAGCATTTTGATGAGATGCAATGGTCCAGAGCCTCATTCAGTTGTCTTTATAAGGTGATATAAGTCTCTCCAGATAATGGACATCATTAGACCTTGAGGAGTTTTGTGGGTTTTGTTCCCTCGGACACAAGAGGGCTGCCATTTAAAAAGAACATCGCCCCTCCTTAATTATGCTGTTAAAGTATCCTGAGTGGAATTAGGACTTAACGAATCAGTCAGGGACTCCTATGCCAAGTTCTCTTTCACTCGACATCCATTCGTGTGAAACACCATCGCAATTGAATTCTCTGAGATCAAATCTGAGCTAGTGTTTTGCTAAACAACACTTTTGTAACCTAAGGGTCTCCTTGGAATTTCAGTTAGGGTACTAGACTCTTATTCGCCGGAAGCTTGTGTTCCTTTGAAGAAAATATTAATATGTTGAATGCTGACTCACAAAATTTCCAAGATCATTTCCTCATAGGCTGGGACTTCTGCGACACCAATGTTGCACAAACCCTTGTCACCCATATGGACGTATATTTTTTTTACTTTGCTTTTCTTTGACCCTACATGTGTATATCCAGTGTGTTTTCAAGACTCGTGAGTTGCATGTTCCCATTTCCTTGCAGGAGTTTGGTCTGCTATGTTTTGATGGATATAAACACTACGAAATGCAAGTGAGTGGAAAATCTTCATGCAATATTCATTCTTTTGATTTTAAAACAGTTCATAATTACTGTAAGTGATAACTTCACTTAAGAATCCTGATGTGACAATACTTTCAAAATAGATCGGGGATGAAAATAAAGCACGCACAACTGCCTTCCAGGAACTCAAGACGGTGTTGGAAAGGGTGTGCAAAATTCATGAGCTGCCCTTGGCTATGACATGGGTCCCTTGCAGTGCTTGCAAACATTTACTGCGAGGGCAACTCCTGTCTGAGGGTGTGGAATTTTGTGGGCACGTAGACTTCTGAAAAAAGATGTTCGTATTAGTCAGTAAATCCTGTCACTTAAGAAAGGGAGGGGTTGCCGGGATGGTACTTTTACCTCCTAACATGTTATATTGCTCGGATATAACCCAACTCAGCTTAGCTGAGTACCCCTTGCTACCCTATGCACAACTGTGCCATTTCCATGGTTGGTTCACAATATGCTTGCAGAGCAGTTACACTGCAAATGACATTTATGTACTAGAGTTTTTTTTGCCCACGAGCGAAAGATACCGTGACAACTCATGGACCTCATTGAGCTTGATATTAGGGACAATGGACGAAAATTTCAGAACTTTTAAGCTTGCTTCTGGCCAAGAACTGGGGGATTTATTATCAGTTCAAGTTATAGATTTTCAGAATGGTCAAAAACTTGATTTTATTCAAAAGATCCAAGCTAAGGATGGAGGAGAAACGTTGCAGCTAGGTCATCTGGATCAGCCACCAATGGATGCCATAAGCAATGGAACAAATGTCGTTAGTGAGGCACAAAACTACAATTTGCCTAGTTTTGAACCCTTGCAGAGTGGAAAAGTTACGATGCAACTAGATTCATCTGATCAGCTGTCAATTGATCATTCAAAAAACGCACATAATGTCATCACTACAGATCGAAATGTCATGGTTACTAGTTCAGATTCAGAAGGAGGCCCAAGAGAGACGCAAGAAAGGCAACATAAAAACAGTGGAGTTCGAATTGAAGTTTCTTTGGATGATATTCTTAAATATTCCAAAAAGAGCCGTACCGATGCTGCAAAGAAACTCCAAGGTAAAAATACACACTCAAAATTTGAAATACTGAGTTTGCTTGTTGTCGTTATTGTATTTTTTTAACTAGACGGTCTCTTTTCACTTCGAAAGTGTTGGGCTTTTGGAAGTATAGAAGGTTTTTCTCTAATCTAAATTGTTCGTTTTGCAGTTAGCATATCGACATTGATGCGTGTATGTAGAGGTTATGGTATCAATAGGTGGCCACCTCGAAATCGCAACATAAAAAAGTTCCGTTCCTTTCGTCCCTTGCCTGTTGAGAACGAGGGACAAACCCGACAACGTCGAAATTCTGATTTGCCTTCAAATCAAGCCTCGGATAGTGTTGCTCACACAATGCCAGCATTCCAAGATGCGGATATAGTGACAATTACGGCGAAATATGAAAATAATACAATAAAGTTTCTGCTTTCTTTGCCGTCTAGATTAGCAGCGCTTCAGCAAGAAGTGGCTAAAAGACTGGTCTTGGAAGCTGGAACTTACTACGTCAAGTATAAAGACGAGGAAAATGATTCGATTTTAATAGCTTGCGACCATGACTTACAGGGTTGTATACACACTTTTAAATCATCGGGCAACACTTCGGCAGTGGTGCTGCTTGAGCTCAAATAGCCTAGTATCCATCGGCGTTCTTGTAGTTTTTGACATCATTTGTTTTAACTCTTGTGATTTTCAAGTGCTTTTTTTAATGGTAAAATACTGCTGCCCCCTTGGTGCTCTGTTTTGTTTATTCAAGTCTATAGCAGGATGCTAGGGATTTTGACTTCCTTACAACGCTTTCATTCCTGTGTTGTTGGGTTGCATCGTATCTCACTTGGAATTCATAAAGAAAATGGTGTTGATGGGATTGCTGCACCAAAGATCAGCCTTTTTCCCCTTTTGTTTTTGTTTCGTCTCCCTTTTTGTTTTTCAAATAACCAGTATGCACTAAGGAACTTCTAATTTTTTTTGGCTGCCACGCCCATTCTTGCTTGTGTTGTAAATCACCTGGTCTTAACTTAATTAAAATAGATGAACATAAATATGCCACAAGGGGTTAGGTCTCATTTGAAAGAAGAGAAACAATGGTACGGAGATAATCAAGGAAAATGCAAGGACATGTTTCCAAGCCTTTTGTATCCATATTGCAAACGAGTTGAACATGATCACGACCGACACATTCCTAGCATGTGAAAATATGTGTTCGAGTATTTAAATTTTTTTTTTTTTTGAGTTAGACACGCTTCTTTTTTGATAGAGTCAAACGCATTTTGGACACATGCTGGACATGTCTAGGACACACGTGGAACACATTCAAAGTGGAGTAAGATAAACTTCACGGAATGGTACCAAAAGATGGAGACATACTGTTCTATATTGGATGCAAAGAAACTGAATAAATTAACTTCCATGGTAGAATCGACAGATAACTTATAACTTATGTCATTATATTTGTGAAAATCAGCCTTGACATGGAACCTTTGTGTCTCACATTCAACCATGTTCTAAACCGCAGCTAACTTGATTCCCCAACAAACAAACTTAAGATAGTAAAATACTTCGTTGTTGATTGATTTATCCAATTTTATTGTTTTAAATAAGGAGTGGTTATGCTTTTTTTTGGTAGTGGTGAAATGTTTTTTGGGTCAAGTGTTGTATAGTAGTTTGGTTTCCATGATTGTAAGATGAAGTTTGCCAATCTGAAAAAAGATGAAGTTTGACAGTGACACAATGCTTTAGTTGTAGACAGGTTATACCTAGCAAAGGCAAACGATGTGTGCGCAAATGCGCACACAACCATGCATGTGCATTTTCTCAAATTGATGCAAAGCTACTTGAAATGCATTGCACAGAGTAAGTTTTATACATAACCGTTATGCACCATATCTTTCGTGTACCCTTCATGATTGAGCCATATGTTTCATCTACCCTTCATGATCATTTTGTATCAAATTTTTGATATTTCCCAAAGAGATGATATTTCCAATGTCTAATGCTGCTTCAATGTATAATGAAGCTGTAGTAATTCTAGCTCATCAGTAGAGTTTGAACTTTGAAGTTAGGAAGTACCATTTTGTCATGATAGTGGAAAAATAAAAAAAACAATCACATCTCTTCATCAATGCATCCTATTAGTATATTAATTTCGTGTCCCAGTCAAAAAAAAAAAAGTATATTAATTTCGTGCCGAGACAAGCTGCAAATTAGCAAGACTTTCAGCAAAACAGAAAACAACAGACTTAGGAGATGAAGAAAGGACAGCCATCATCCCTGAAAGGGCCTAAAAGCCAGTGTGGGTGAGTAAATTCCCTAGTCCGGCTACCCAACAAATATAACCAACTATAGCTGAGGTATGGGACATCATATTCAACCCCTTCCGGAGAAACGCCAACCCGAACCCATTGCGACAAGCCAACAACCAGTCAATCCTATCTTTCAGGAGCTGGACGCATGTCGGATATGACTCGGTCTCACGCGGGACAGGTTCAAAGAAGAATAAGATAAACTTCACGGAATGGTAGTTGCAAAACCAAAAGATGGAGACAGTTTAGTTCTATACGGGATGCAAAGAAGCTGAATGAATAAATTAACTTCCATGGTAGAATCAACAGATAACTTATAATTTCGGTCATCATAATTTGTGAAAATCAGCCTTGACATGAGAGTAACAGGTGTAGTAGTATTGTTTTTTCATGTGAGTAACAAATATTATCTTTCTCCCCCTTATTTTTACAACAAATATATCTAAATCTTCGCTCTAATCATATAACGTAAGTACAAGCTGTTTTACTAGTATTTCCAGGGGTTCAAGCGAATCTATTGGGTTAAGAAAATGCATTGAAATTTTGTATTTTTTTAAATATGATTTGATTTTTCTTTATTATTTTTGTACTGGGTCATTCTTGCATAGCCAATATAAGAGAAAATTTATTTAAATTTGTGAGTACATAAATAGTAGATAAATAAAAATAAAAATTAATCAGGCTCAATTTATTTTTAATCAAATAAAAATCTGTATTAGGATAGAGGTTTGCGTTACAAAAATTTTTTGCATAATTTTGTTACCGCTGAACTGAAATCCTAGAGCCGCCCCTAACTGTTGCGTACTATTTTAAAAAGTTACTGATTTTCACTTTTTTCTACGTGCTGCATCACCAGTCTTTCCATGAACTCCTCAGGATGCGGGAAGAAGCAATAGAAAATGTCAAAAAGAAGTGGATCTTGAGTAGAAAAATTTTTGTTTGTTGATTTAAATACATTTCTTGATCCCACTTTCTTGCCCCCAAAAAGGGAAAGAGGATTCATCCGCGGAAGCTAATGCTTAATGTTTGTTTCAGTAACTAATCATTTTTTTCCTATTCGAGATTGATTTACCCAATTTCATTGTTTTAAATATTGAGTGGTTATGCTTTTTTCTCGTTACAAGTAAAATGCCTTGTAGAGCGAATGTTGTGTAATCTTTTTTCTTAATTATCTCAAGATGAAGTTTGGCTATGACAGGATACTTTAGTTGTAGACTAGTTATTCCTTGTTATGGCAAAATGATGCGTCTATGTAAAGCTATTTGATTTGTTTTGAACATAGTAGGTTCCTTGAGCTATTATGCGCCAAATCTATCATCTACCCTTCGTTATGTTTCGTGATGTTTCCGAATGAGTAGGTATTTCAATGTCTATAATGCCTGGTTCGATGAGCAAGAGTATGAATTTGAAGTTAGCACTTAAGCAATCTGCTGGTAGGACCATTTTGTCATGATAATGGCAAAAAATATCAAATTTCTTCATCAATTAATGTATCCTATCGAAGGATTTATTTCGCGCCAACAATCTACAAATAAGCAAGACTTTCTACAGAGAGAATAACAAATCAAGGAAAACTAGAGCTGCGTGGTTAACTGAGGATATGGTGGTCAGCCATCATCCCTTAAAAGGACGTAAAAGACAGTGAGGATGATGTAGGACAAGATTAAAAAGATTTTATTTTTATTTTTTATGATTCCATATAACCAGGTGCAGCTGCGGGCGTCAAAGGGTGAGTAAATTCCAAGTGCAGCTAATCCATATAACCAAATCTAGCCAAGGCAGATGTACAGGTTTTATATCTTTTTAAAATGTCGTTTGGGAACACGAATGGATATAATTTTAATCACTAAATTAATTTATGATGTATATAAGGCAATAGTGTGGGCACATTTGATCATCGTTCTCCCTTGCATGCTATCAAAATCTCTTTTATGATATGATTGCCATCCGTTGCGTACTACTCTTTTAAAAAGTTACGATTTTCAAATTTTCTACTTGATGAATGCACTTTCTTTTCTTTATTAAGTGAAGGTATATGAAAGTCCAACTTTTGATTCATGTAATCTGTGTGTAATTTTTCACCTATGGAAAGTAGGGCCGATAAACAAACAGAACGAGTTGAACACTTAATTGTTTAAACTTGGCTTGAAAATTTAATGAGCTTTTGATATATATTTAAGATTGACTTGGTCATGAGGCGAATCGATTTCAAACGAATTTTAATCATGCAAATCACGAGTTGATCTCAAATAGCTCATATTCTTTAAACTTCTCAAACTAAACATTTAAATTCCTAGTGAAGTTAGAGCATCTCCAATGGGATATGTCAAATCCTACGTAGACATGTTAACGGTAACATTTGACACCAAAATTCAATCCAACCCAGCAGCCTTCTTTGATGCCAATCCTACGTGGATTTGAGGGAATGACAAAGTTGTCAAAGTTGACAACCTCCCTCCTCCATGCCAAACTTCAAAAAATGACCATTTGTATATTGACTTAAGGGTTGGAGAGGGATAATTTGATGTCAAATAAATAGAATTTGACATCAAGGGTTGGAAAGGAAGGCTTTGATGTCAAATTGAAAATGTCAAAATGCCACGTCAACCTTCAAAAAACGTTTTACATCTCCAATATGAAGCCATGGGTTGGAGATGCTCTTAGTTGTCTCATCCTCCTTCCACAGTGGATGCAGAGGTTCGAGCCCCACAGAAGGCGAATTTGGGGTTCAGTACTGTGGACAATCTCTGAACTTTTTGTTGACATACTAACACCACCCAATCTGCATACAATATTGGTTTAAAAAAGAAAAAGAAAAAAGACATCTAAATGAACTGATTAAATCATAAATATTTAAGTACCCTTAGAACTACTCTGCAATGAAGTCAAGGGAGTTTGATGAAATGAGAAAGAGAGGAAGCGCGCATGTTCTAGCAAGTAGAAAGGGGGTGGTTGGAAATGGAGATGAATTGAGAGCTGAGCCCTTTGGTCCTTTTGCTAAACCTTGAAATTTTTTTTTGAACTGTATTTGGTTTCATTTGGTTGGTTCGTAATTGCAAGGAGGGAGTTGGTTGGTTGATCGGGGCAAGCCGCATTCATTACTTGCAGTATACAATCCACCAGGCAAGAAATTTTTTTCCCACTGGCCAACCAAGAAACAATGATTATTGTGTTCCACTGGCCAAAACTTTTTTTTTTATTCGATCCCATATATTCAGCTTATTGTGTTCTTTTGTCATGATCATCCTGAATTGTTGTCCCTTTATGACCTTTTTTTAAACTTTATTATTTATATACCTTCAACACACGTGTAGACACACTCTCCTCCATAAGGCAGGTGGTGAGGTTCGAAGCGGGTTAAATTGTTAAACGGTATTAGAAAATTTTTTACTTGGTATTTACTAGAATTCCATAAGCAAATTGATAATTCTTTGTAGTTAGCTTAAATGTATAGTTAGAGGAGTGCCATAAGCATGGGGGTAATTCTCTTTCGTGCCTTTAAGAAGAGGATCACATACTACACACTAATGTTCGAGCCATTAACTAGCAAGTACCGTAGGCACGGACAAACACTAGTATATATTAAATACAGGAGAGAGGAAAGTGGCAAGGGTGTATGGCAGGCACCTAAAAGTTCATTTTTTGCTAGCTCTCACTTTCGGGAATGGTAGTTTATTGATTTTATTTGGTTCAAGCTCGTAGTAATGATATCGGTTCGGTTCGGTCGATTTTTTGCCAATATTTCCACCGAACCGAAGCAATCGGTTTGTCAAAATTCAAAACCGGCACCGACTGTTGGATAAGGGAAACAGTTCGGTTCGGTGCATCCGAAAGCGGTTCGGTTCGGTCGGTTTTGTCGGTTTACAGCATGAGATTTCACAGATGACAGACCACACAAAAATTGAACTTCAATGCTGCAAAGATGACGAGCACAGAAACCAACGACACACCCACTCACGTTTCTTCTTGCAACAATCGATAGCAAGCAATGACAGATCTTATTAATCTTTCAAGTGTAAAAGTGAAATGAGGGACGGAGTTGGGGAGATAATCCGATATGTGTAGTACCATCGCCATTAAGGAATCAGAGAGGCTGCAGATCGTCGCCATTGATGGCCGCCAGAGAGAGGGAGAGAGAGAGAGAGAGGGAGATGAAGTCCATTTATGGCTTCTGTGTGATCTCTTCCTCCTCTTCTTCTTCTTCTTGAGAGAGAGAGAGAGAGAGAGAGAGAGAGAGAGAGATCAGGCCATGGCTTGATGAGTGGATGGCTGTGTACAGTTGAGAGAGAGAGAGAGAGAGAGTTTAATTTCAGCGTGGGGTGGGTATTCGGGAGCAAAAATACTAACAGCAGGGACAATCTGCAAAGAACCACGCAGAGACAAATGCGTTTGGCCCTATTTCGGATCCCAAAAAAATCTAGAAAAATATCCATAAATTTTTGAATATTATTTTATGGGGCCCTGTAAAAAATCAGCTCCAGTGGATATCGATAACTATTACTTTTGGACCCGTAGGGGCGAAACTGAGCAGTTCGCCCATACGTGTCCAAAAGTTATACTTATCGATCCAAAAGTAATAGTTATCGATATCCACTGGAGCTGATTTTTTACAAGGCCCCATAAAATAATATTCAAAAATTTATGGATATTTTTCTAGAATTTTTTGGGACCCGAAATAGGGCCAAACGCATTTGTCTCTGCGTGGTTCTCTGCGAAATGTCTCTGCGCGTAGCAGAGCTCGTATATATATATGATATATCAACGGCTAGGATTAAAAGTATAACTCTCGGTTCGGTTCGGTTTGATTTGATTCGGTTGATTTTTTTTTATAAAACCGAAACCGAACCGACTTGGAAATTTTTCAAAAAACCAAAACCGAACTGAACCGACTCAAAACTAAAACCGACCGAATTAAGCAAAAATTGTTCGGTTCGGTCGGTTTGTTCGGTTTTTCGGTTAAAATTATCATCCCTAGCTCGTACTCATACCATAGCAGGCCTAGGCCTGAGATATAATAGCTCATATTGATGTAGGACAAAAATGGAGAGTTTTTGTATTTTATTTTTATTGTTTTAGAATAAGATTTTGATTAGGAATATTTTCATTTAGGTTAGAATTATTAACTTTCCATATTCAGTTTGATTTTAATTTCTACCTTTATTAGGATTCTTGGTCTACAAGAATTAGGATTTTATTTTAATTGATTAGGAAATATCTTTTATTTAATGCCGCTTGTTTTGGCATGATTTATTATTTCTTTTACTGTAGGATTTCTAGGGTTAGGGTCTTATAAAAAGGGCTGTAACCTATTCAATTATAAAACTTTCATGACTTTTATCAATAAAATTGCAAAGATTTTCTCTTTCATTCTTGTGCGCAAGAATTGCTCGTTGCGACGAGTTGTTTATCTCGTTTGGATTAGTACGCTAACTAATCTCTCGTGAATTCCGCTGCGTCAAGTGGTATCAGAGCAAGACTTTGCCTGGTGTGATGGCACCAAACAAAGTTGAAGACACACCTATTGACGTTGGTCGTGGTGAAGGATTTAATAGGACTCGCACCAAGGGATTTGCCCATGGTCAACCTGTTAAACGCAAAGTTGATAGGAACCGCGTTGAGGGATTTGCCCACAACTAACCTATTAACCAAAATGTCTCCAAAGAATATTCTTATTATCAGTACGATAGTAGAATAAATATGAAGGCGAACTATTCAAAAATCGTGCAGATTATCAGTCGACAAAGCGACTACCAAATTTCAGATCTTACGATAATTTACCAAAATTTAGTGGTCTTGAATTTTTTGAAGATCGTTTGGATTGGATTCTAGACATTGAAGATTCCTTTGAGTATGAAAAAATTCCGCCAGAACAAATGTGGAGGTATTTGTTAATGAAGCTTACGGGTCCAGCGCTACGATGGTGGCTAGATCTGCAATATCTATGAGATCGATTGGGTAAGCGTCGAATTTATGTATGGTACAGAATTAAAAAATGTATGATGGAGAAGTTTTTACCAAGGAATTATAAGCAATTGTTGGAGGAAAAATATAGGCCAAAACAGTATCATGCAGAACAAATTATTGTAGAAGCCGTGGGAGAGGTCAAAATTGAAGTTGAAGATCAAGACGAAATTGACATCGATGCTTGTGCGCAAGAGGATACTGAAATTGTTTCGGATGTGGTTGCGGAGGAACAAAAGAATATTGCATCGGATGTTTATATATCTGGGCTTGAAGAATCACCCACAATGAAGTTGACTACAACACTACAAGGAAATATATTTGTTGCCGGAAATCGATTTTGTGACGAAGGAGAGCCAACTAATTGTAGTGTACGTGGGTCGTCCATGGGTCATCTCAACATTGGTAAGTCTCTTACTTCTAGTGGCGATACTACCCAATGGAATATTACAGTGGCTACACCATGGTATAACCAAATTAGTTCAATTTCAAAGGTTTTGAATTATGGTTCTCAAATTATTGAAGTAACAACTAGTGTAACGATCCGGATTTTTGCCCTATTTTTTTTTCAAATAAAGAAATTATTTTTAATCAAATAGTCTATAGTAAGCGATTAACTATTTTAAAGAGTGATTAGATTAAACCAAAATCTAGATTAATTTTTCGTGACTAAAATTAGTTTAGCAAAATTTTAATTCAACTTGTAACTATAAATGTTTACATATTTATCTATATTATACAAAAAATATTATTCATAATAATAAAATTCTTTTCCTTAATAGATATAGACAAATATAATTATCTTAATCATCTTACCTTTATTTTTTTTTTAAAATTGCACGCATGCATGCATGCACACTCCTTCCATCCCTCCATCTCCTACTCAGTCTATGCTTCCTCCCTAGCCATAATCTCGTCCGTATTCTCGTCCATCTAATAGCCTAAGAGTTTGAGTTCCGATTAAACTCAATTTTATCAACCTTTTTAAAATTCTCCTATATATATCCCATTAATCCGAACCTAGGACATACCACAATATTCTCTACGCCCCACCAGTCCAGAAAAGAGAGAAAATTCGGAGAGATCGAGTCTCCAATCTATGGAGTTCTAGAGAGAGAGAAAGAAAGAGAGAGAAAAGTGGGTTTCATAGCTACGATCAACCGAAACCCGAATTGATCATTCTCATCTCTTCCTACAACTCCTAGCATCACCGAACGTCATCCAATTCGGTCCCAAAGTTCCCCGATCGAAGAACCCGAAACCTTCTTCCCAAATTTTCAAGTTTCGATTAAAAATCAATTCGATCCGATTTGAGGTAGTATAATCTCTCCCAACCCTCACTCTAAGTATATTTAATGTTTTTATGCATAACCCAATAGCCCAATCGACCCCATGCATCGAAACCGAACCAAAAAATAAAAAAATCAAAATCTGCGTTGCACCTTGCGGCTGCAAGGTTCGGGCCGCAAGAACCAGCCGCGAGTTAGCGGTGGACTGATCCACCGCAAGGTCAAACGATCAGACCTTGCGGTTTGAATTGTTTTGGATCGGAAACGTTTTGCGACCTTCTAAACTTGGTTTTCGACCCCCGAACTATTTTTCCTAGACTTTTCACACCTCAAATATCATACTCCCTCTGTCCGGATTTAACGGTCCTTTTTGGGAGTTCGTATCATTTTTCAATCGATTATATCTTTCAATTTATAATGTTTTACGTGATTTCGAAAACATCGAATTAAAGAATTAATCGAGATCTATCAAACAAGATCCATATTCGATATGAATTTTATTACGGATTTAAAGATATAACCCGTTTTTTAGCCGGTTAAAATAGAACTAGGGACAATTAAATCCGGACGGAGGGAGTAACTTGTTAAGGCCATATTTTTTTTGTTTAATTATTTAATTATTTATTAGTTATCGTTCAAAGTTTACAAACGAAAATTAGTTACGACCCTTCAACCATCGTTTTAACACTCAAACTAATTTTTTCTAGACTCTTTGAATCTCAAATACAGTAACTTGTTAAATTAAATATTTACTTTATTGAATTCACTATTTATTATTATTTTTAAAGTAATTCCAATCAAAATTACTTTATGACCTTATAAACATTATTATTAATACCCGAGTAATTTTATTTAGACTGCTTACTGTCCAAAGATGAAATTATGTTAATCTCAACATATTTTTAATAGTAAATTATTTATTATCTATTTACTTCACTTTCGGACACTTTATTTAACGTCTTCATTTAAATAAATTCCGTGACCCTCCGAACCCAACTTTTTGACACTCAACTGGTTGCATAGGACCTTTAGGACTCTTATTAAAGTCATATTAATTATTCTATTATTTTTACTTAATTAATGTATTTAATTAGATTTTAATCAATCTAATTACCTAGAAATAATTAATAAGAGCCTAGAAAATATTTTATTAAAATTTTTATAAAAGTTCTACCTCATTATTGACATTGTGGCCATACGATAATAAGGGCAACAGCCCATTCATAAAAGGTTGTGTGATTGCATTGCTGTTTATTTGTTTTAATTATTATTTGGTTTAATTGTATATTGCACCGATATCTGATTTGAATGCTAGATTGGACCCTAGAGACATGTGGTGGTATGCGAATAGAATTCACCTAGACGATGCTAGATAATGGATGAATTGGAAAGTTTTATTTTTAAAATGCCTGCAGGCGAGAATTTGAGATGTGATGAGATTTGTGATAAGATTGAAACTGGCGAGAGTCCAGTGATGAATTGAAACTGGCGGGAGTCCAATGATGAATTGAAACTGGCGAGAGTCCAGTGATGATTGTGATGATTGTGAAGTGTTATATAAGATAAGCGAACTCTAGTCATGATTCAAGTATGATAAGCTTACCCCTTGTTGTAGTTATTGGGGTGCACACTCGGTATATAACTTAGGCGTATCTGCGACAGCAAAGGGAAGTGACCTCATGGGACCGAGCATGGCTAGCGGTTGGGGAGGAAAGATCCCGCGGAGGAGATCTTAGATTTCACGATAGGATGATGGATAGTAATGAACTGGCTTATGTGTAAAATCTCTATTTTACTTCTTCGAATCATTTTATCCTGCTGCTTGCTATCTGTAAAGTAAGAGGGGTAGTTGGGTTGGATTATTCTACTGGGTGATTTATCACTCACGGATACATTTGTATCCTGGCAAATCGTTTGCTTCGTCGATCAATTTGCCAGAGGGCGCAGGATTCAATGGAGGGGATTCAATAATGGTGCAGTTTGACGCGGAAAGAATATCAAGAATGGAGATCAAGTATGCTGAGGATTCGTGTCAAGCCTAGAGTCAGCTCTGAAGATAATGTATTTTGAATTAGTAAATTTTCTTGAGATTGTAATAGCTAAACATTTATTTTAGAAAATCATATTTATTTAGCAAATTTTCTTAAGAAAATTATTTTATTTTACCCCCGAAAAGTCGGGACGTTACAACTAGTCTTCTTCCTAATTTGTTTCTTGAAGGAGTTATGGATAGTTCCAATAGTGAAAAGGAAGGGCTTTTGAGTGATGATTTTGATGTTACTTTGCCCACAGTTGATGGGTCAATCAATTTTAAGATGGAAAAATATCGAGAGAACCCGCAAAGTCAACATAAAGTTTATGTTGTTGATTTTACTGGTGTTGAGAAGTGTATACACCCCATTCTGGAGTGTCCAGATTAGTTCTCTTACTGTCTTTATTGCCCCAATGATGATAAAAGGTCGAGAACATTTCGAGGTTGACGGAGGATTTTGAGCTATGAGCTTTGGACTCTCCTCATTCAAACCCATTTCAAATCCCTTCAAAGCCAGAGCCAGATAAACCCCAGCAAAACCCTACTTGCATACATCATCTTCCACTTGGCGTGCGCCAGTAAACTGCCACGTGTCAGTCATCGACCGTTGACTCAGTTTGACTGGCGTACGCAGGTATATGGCTAGCGTACGCTTGGTCAAGGCCGGTCAAATCACCGCTTTTCTGTCACATGCTCGAGACTTTGTAACCGTTCCCGTACGGGGGAACAACCCCCTTGATGATTATATTCGACTGGCCGGCTCCCCCTCTCTCATACACTACCTTTCAACCCAAGTCCCATGCATTTAATGCATGGAGGCTCCCTCCTTAATTCAACCACACCTTAACCCCAGCTGACTGCCCTCCTCTTAGTCCACTCTCCCCCTATAAATACCCCATTGCATTCATATGCAAGGGGTTGGTTCCATTAAGAGCTTTAAAGTCTCTCTCCCCCCATTGTTGGCCTTCTTGCTCCTTCTTTCTCCTCCATTGAAAGGGCAAGCAGGCATTCCAGACTATACACCATCCACCTTTCCATCCCTTAAACCTCAAGCTCAAGGCTCAAACTCCCCTTTCATCTCAAAGCCAAAGGTATACCACCTTTGCATTTCCTTCTGTTTTCGATCCTTGAAGGGAACCAGAAAGGTTCAGGCTAGTAACCAATACTAGTCCTGGCCTTAGACTGGTAAAATAAAACAATTGTTCAAGGCACACTATGGCGCACGCCAGTATATTCAAACCGTACGCCGATATAGCGGTACGTGCCCTATTGGCGTGGGGATCGTGATTTGTCTGCTCTGTGTTTGTATTTCATGTTCATCACCTCCTTAGCATGCTAAAAATCAGTTTATTGCTTTCTGTATTCTAGAGCTGTTAACTGTTAACTTTCAATAGCTGCCTGTTTCTTGCTTTAGAAGGCCCCTGGGTTACTTCTGGTCATGTTCCAGAGCCCAGATGATTTAAAGCCAAACACTGGACAAAAGGCAAACCTGGCGTACGGGCTCTCAAAAGTGGCATACGGCAGGTAGGCTAAGGTTCAGTGCCTGGCTCTTACATCATAGTTCAATCCTGGCCTTTTATCTTTTCCCCACTCTGTTTATGGGGTTTCTTGTCTATTTTTATGGCCTCAAGCCATTTCTTATATCTGTATCTGTAAATATGATTGCATTATAAACTGTGTGGTTTGTCTTGGGTATGCACTGGTCCATTCCAGAGCCCAGAGGGTTGAAAACAAAGACTGTGAATAAAAAGAGAGTAGTGTACGCCAGCCTATTAGTGGCGTGCGCAGGTCGTGGTGGCGTGCAGAGGCTTTGCTGGTGCACGCCAGCATGTCGCCTGTTCACACATCTGAAAAACAGTGTACACCATTCTGCTCAAGCTAATCTCAGTGCTTGTTTTCAATCTATGATCTTTCATTAATTCAAGCAAATCATCATCCATAAACATTTTGTCACATAACTGCAAGCTGTACAGTTTTAATCCCCATTATTTGCTCCCCCCCCCTAACTGGCTAAAAAATGATCAAATGAGAGAAAAATGCAAATGTTTACAAAAAAATGCCTGAGTAGAGACCGATCTCCGGATTGGACGAGAGTGGCGCCATAAAACCCTTCCCCTCTCGTAACCTGGCTCCCGAACCTCAGATATCGAAGGTGACGATGGACCAGTCTACGCCTTTTTCAAAATCAAGCAAACGTAGTAAGCGTTTTCGAGTTCGGTTCCTTGGGTGTTTTCACTGCTAAAACCCGAGTGGCGACTCTGAATCGAAGCGTTTCGCCGCGCTTTTCCAAAGAGGGCCGCACCCCATGTTTTAAACAACAAAATTCAAAATTTTGGGGCATGTGCCCACAAGAAGTATGATTTGATTTTTAATTCCCATATCGTGGATACTGTCAACAAGCTGAAGCATGAAGGGAAGAGATCTTTGCAGTTATACTTTTTTAGGAATCATGATCAGAAGATGACAACAGTACAATATTTTCGAGGTGAAGCTGCGTGGAGTTCATTGTTGAAGTTGAGGTTTGAAAAAATTAATTTGAAGTACAAAATTGATGCGGACAAGCGTCAACGTGTGAAGGAGGTTTCGATCAACGAGAACTCGAGGTCGAGTTCTTTTGAAGAAAAGGAGACTGATGTAGGACAAAAATGGAGAGTTTTTATATTTTATTTTTATTGTTTTAGAATAAGATTTTGGTTAGGAATATTTTCGTTTAGGTTAGAATTATTAACTTTCCGTATTCAGTTTGATTTTAATTTCTACCTTTATTAGGATTCTTGGTCTACAAGAATTAGAATTTTATATAAATTGATTAGGAAATATCTTTTATTTAATGCCGCTTGTTTTGGCATAATTTATTATTTCTTTTACTGTAGGATATTTCTAGTGTTATGGTCTTATAAAAAGAACTGTAACCTATTCGATTATAAAACTTTCTTGACTTTTATCAATAAAATTGCAGAGATTTTCTCTTTCATTCTTGTGCGCAAGAATTGCTCGTTGCGACGAGTTGTTTATCTCATTTGGATTAGTACGCTAACTAATCTCTCGTGAATTCCGCTGCGTCACATATTCTTTAAACTTCCCAAACCGAACATTTAAAGTACCCTTAAAACGAATCCAATGAAGTCAAGGGAGTTTGATAAAGTGAGAGAGACTAGAAAGGGCTAGATGGAAATGGAGATGAAATGATGAATTGAGAGCCTGAGCTGAGCCCTTTGGTCCTTGGACATGAATTGTTAAACCTTGAAAATCAATGGAGAGGTGGACCTCTTGAGCCGCCCTGGGATGCATCTGCTGGGCCCCGCACCAGTTGAACAAATAAAATTCCTCGGCGACGAAAGTACTACTCCTATCCTCCTATAATAATACTCCTAGTCCTAGAAAATAGAGGGAAGTGTGAGGCAGGGGGCAACTGGGTTCATTCATCTGCAAAGAATTCAAGATGATGCCCATAGACGGAGACGGAAGTGTTGATGATGCCCATACAATCCTTGGAGTTGAGGAGGAGCTCTATTTCACCCCCATAGGCGGAAGTGTTGATGATTTCCCTCCCGATTTCAAGGAATACATACGAGATCTTATATATTACTATTGTTATGGGAGTCCGACATTGGGATGGGTTTTCTGGAGCCAACTCGGCAAGTCTTCTCTTTCTTTCTCTCTTGCTTTCTTGTTTCTTCTTTTTTTTTTTTAGGGGCTCAACCTCAATTTTCATTTACAGATAATTTTGCGGACTTAATCAGAAATGCCCTCCAAAAATTGATATCCAAGGATGAATTTGATGAGCAGCTAGTTCAATTTTGGGCAGCCACAAAAACGTCCGAGGGGCGGACTTTGCTTACAACTCAATTCCAACCTTTTGCTCTTGGTAAAACATATTTGACGCCTTGGAGAAATGTGCTATGTGAGTATAGGATGGGGATGTGTAGGGAGTATAACTCCTTCTACGCAGATGCTGAGTGTGCAGAAGAACAACTTGGGCTTCCTGGCCGTGTCTTCCTCAATCAACTCCCCGAATCCACTCCGTATGTGAAGCATTACACTCTCAAAGAGTATCCACAACGCGACCTTGCTTTACGTTGCAAGATTGGATCATCTTTGGCTCTGCCAGTGTTTGAACATTCCAGCCACACCTGTGTTGGTGTACTTGAGATTGTGTCTCCGGACGAATTGTCTTCAGATTGTCGTGACAAATCTTTCCTCGGCCACATTTATGACAAGTTTCAGGTTTGTCAATAATCCAGGCATCTTTGAATTTCTTGTTTAACTTTCATATTCTTTTTTTTCCTTTTTTTTTTTTTTTTTACTACTTTATTGGTTGTTAGGCACGGGATGATGTATTACTTTTCCACAAAACTGGAGCCAATTATAAATTTCAGCTTTAGCTTGCAAGATTATAAGTTGATTTTTCTCAACTATGCTTCTTTTCTAGTCCCTCGTCCCCATAATGTTGGTCGCGTCGGGAATTCATCTTCGTAAGGTAAAATGCACGGCCTTCTAAAATATGTCTCTTTGAAAGGTTAAATTGGATGTCCCGCATTTCCCTATTTAAATTAAATTTTAAACTACTCCCAATAATTTATGAAAGTTAGATATGATATAATGAAAGCCTTTTTTTTATTTGTCTTTTCCCTATAGCTTGTCGGGTCTATCCAAACTCATTTTGATGATTTGAACAGTTTATTGTGTAGAGCCTGAGAAGAAGTATTATTGATTAAAATAAAATTATTTTACTTAGTATTTTAATTTGCTTGAATATCGATCACAAACTGATCAAGCATATTTGACTTCAAATAAATGGGCTCCAATCTGGTGTATGTGTATTTGTTTGAATATTAATATGTTCTAAATTCTTGTGATCATATCAACAAGAACAAAAAGTGTTCTAAATCATGTCGATCAATATCTGATGCACATAATTTTTGTCCTGGCTAATCTTCTCAAAGATCAAATTGAGCTCTGGATGGACCCAGAAATGTCAAAACTGGGCATGTCCTTTTTTTTAACAACTGGAGAGGAAGCTTTCTGAATAAGCATACCAACTACTGAAAAAAGTATTGTTCACTATTCGTCATGGATATGTCTGAAATAGATATTGATATCAAACCTCCTTTAATAGGCTTTGCTTACTTAAACTTATAGTTTGTGTAAAAGTTTAACTGTTAAATTTTTATACTTTGTTCATCCTTTTACTTTTAATTTTTTGAATTTTCACCTCTTTAAGTTGACACAAGAAACATTGATATCCTTCAATTTCTTATGGCAATAACTCCTCGTATTCAACTGGTGCTTCGGACAATATGAGTATACTTGAGCTACATGGTCATCTTATGGAATCACAAAAGGCTTAAAACGCAACATTTTGAAGTTGATGATTTGGCTCTTACCTAAAAAAAGAAGTCAATGATTTGGCAACAACCCACTGTTTCTCTTACAAAAATAGTCATTGCACCTTTGAGCATGAGCCTATGTTTTTCCTTTCAGAATGAAGTAGTTTGCTAATTAGACAACTGCAATGCATAATTGGTTAAGAATTGGATAAGCAATCAAATGTGAATATTGAGCATTTAAATGAGATACGATGGTCCAGAGGCTCATTCAGTTGTCTTGTTATAAATCTCTCCAGATAACGGACATCATTAGGCCTTGAGGAGTTTTGTGGGTTATATTCCCTTGGACACAGGAAGGCTGCTGTTTAGAAAGAAAATGACCCATCCTTAATTATGCTGTTAAACTATCCTGAGTGGTGTTCGGACTTAACGAATCAGTCAGGGACTCCTCTGCCAAGTTCTGTTTGACTCGAGATCCATTCGTGTGAAACACCATTGCAGCTGAATTCTCAGAAATCAAATCTGAGCTAGTGTATATCTAAACAACACATATGTAACCTAAGGGTCTTCTTTGAATTTTAGTTAGGGTACTAAACTCTTATCTGTCTGGAAGCTTGTGTTCCTTAGAAGAAAATATTAATATGTTGAATGCTGCAAAATTTCCAAGATCATTTCCTCATAGGGTGGGACTTTTGTGAGGCAAATGTTGCCCAAACCCTTGTCACATATATTATATATAGACGTATATTTCCTTTACTTTGCTTTCTTTCTTTGACCCTACTTGTATATATGAATATGTTTTCAAGATTTGTGAGTTGCATGTTTCCATTCGCCTGCAGGAGTTTGGTCTGCATTGTTTTGATGGATATGACCACTACGAAATGGAAGTGAGTGGCAAACCTTGATGCAATATTAAATCTTTTGATTTTAAAACAGTTCATAATTAGTGTAAGTGATAACTTCACTCAAGAATCTGATGTGACAATACTTTCAAAACAGATTGGGGATGAAAATAAAGCACGCACAACTGCCTTCCAGGAACTCAAGACAGTGTTGGAAACGGTGTGCGAAATTCATAATCTACCCTTTGCTATGACATGGGTCCCTTGCAGTGCTTGCAACGGTTTACTGCAAGGGCCACACCTGTCTGAGGCTGTGGAATATTGTGGGCTCAATATGGACTTTCTTGATGTGTTTGTAGAAGTCATTAAATGCCGTCACTTAGGAAAGGGAGGGGTTGCCGGGATGGTACTTTCATCTCCTAACCTGTTGTACTGCTCGGACATAGCCCAACTTAGCTTAACTGAGTACCCCTTGGTACCCTTTGCACGAGTGTGCCAATTCCGTGGTTGGTTCACATTATGCATGCAGAGCAATTACACTGCAAATGACATTTATGTACTAGAGTTTTTTCTGCCCACGAGCAACGGATGGGGTGACAACTCAAAGACCTCATTGAGCTTGATATTGGGGACGATGGAGGAAAATTTCAGAACTTTTAAGCTTGCTTCTGGACAAAAACTGGGGGATTTATTATCAGTTGAAGTTATGGATTTTCAGAATGGACTAAAACTTCATTCTGTTGAAAAGATCCAAGCTAAGGGTAGAGGAGTGATGTTGCAGCCGGGTCATCTGGATCAGCCACCAATGGATGCCATAAGCAATGAAATGAATGTCGTTAGTGAGGCACAAAAGTACATTTTGCCTAGTCTTGACCCCTTGCAGAGTGGAAAAGTTACGACACAACTAGATTCATCTGATTAGCTGTCAATGGATCATTCAAAAAATGCACGTAATTCTGATTTGCCTTCGAATCGAGACTCGGATAGTTATGCACACACAAAGCCAGCATTCCAACATGCGGATATGGTGACAATTAGGGCGAAATATGAAAATAATACGATAAAGTTCCAGCTGTCTTTGCCGTCTAGATTAGTAGCGCTTCAGCAAGAAGTGGCTAAAAGATTGAACCTGGAAGCTGGAACTTACTACATCAGGTATGAAGATGAGGAAAATGAGTTGATTTTAATAGCTTGCGACCAGGACTTACAAGACTGTATAGACACTTTCAAATCATTGGGCAAAACTTCGGTTGTGGTGCAGCTTGAGCCCAAATAGCCCAGTATCCATCGACCTTGTTGTTTTTGACATCGTTTGTTTTAATTCCTGTGGTTTTCAAGTGCATTTTTTAATGGTAATAATACTGCTGCCCCAGTGAAAAGATCAGCCCTTGGGGCTCTGTTTTGTTCATTCAAGCCTGTAGTAGGATGCGAGGAATTTTGACTTCCGACGCTTTCATTGCTCTGTTGTCGGGCTGCATCTTCTCTTGGATTATTTTTTTGGAAAAGGCCAGTTTGCATCCTATCTCACTTGGAATTCATAAAGAAAATGGTGTTGATGGGACTCCTGCACCAAATATCAGTTTGTTTTCCCATTTTGTTTTGTTTCGTCCCCCTTTTTTGTAATGCAAATAACCAGTACGGACTGAGGAACTTTTACTTTTTTAGGCCGCCGCAGCCATTCCTGCTTGTGTTGTAAATTGCCTCGTCCTAACTTAATTAAATAGATGAGCATGAATCCGTCACAAGGGGTTAGGTCTCATTTGAAAGAAGAGATACAATGAATGGCGAGAATCAAGGAAAACACAATAAGGTCTTTTTTTCTTCTTTTAACTGAGTACGTTTTTCATTGTTGGTGGTAATCCAAGAAGCACGGACGTGTTTCCGGGCCTTTTGTATCTGTATTGCAGACGTGTTGAACACGGTAGACATGTTCCTGGCATGTGAAAAATATGTGTCCGAGTATTTAATTTTCTAAGTTAGACATGTTTCTTTTTTAGTCAGACCATTGTTCTTTTTTCCAGTCAGACACATTTTGGACACATACCGGACATGTCTCAGACACACGCGGGACACGTCCAAAGTGGAGTGAGATAAACTTCACGGAATGGTAGTTGCAAAACCTAAAGATGGAGACGTACCGTTCTATATGGGATGCAAAGAAACTGAATAAATGAGCTTCCATGATAGAATCAACAGATTACTTATTACTTCTGTCGTTATAACTTTGTGAAAATCAGTGTTGACATGGAACCCTTGGGTGTCACATTCAACCATATTCTGAACCGCAGCTAACTTGTTTACGCGACAAACAAGCTTAAGATAAAATACAGAAATCAGGAGTCAGAATTAAGACATCGGAGACCACAATAACTCATATTGAAGTTTCAAATAGACTGTATGTCGGGCGCCAAAAATAATAATGGCTTAAATAAGCAGAGATGATTTCAGGAGAAGTAGTGCATTGAGCAACCTTATGCATCCCCAAAGGTTCCAAGTCTAGGTAGCAATACGACCAAGCCTTGCAAGGATTATCAAAGGATCCTCAAAAAGTTTCAGTTTTGACACTTCTTGGCACTCCCAAAGGCTTGTGGCCAAGTTCATCAGGATACACCTACATCCTAGTACAGCACAAAGTTAGTACTCCATTCAATTTGGCTACCTCAGGTTTGAGAGAGTTTTCTACAACTTGTGAGTGTTTGTTGGTTCGTTCCTTTCTCCTCCTCCGAAGTACTAAAACTCTTCTATAGCATTGTTCTCTTCGCCCTTTGCTTAGGCTTCGTACATTCCGCATACAACTCCAATAGCTCAAACTCGCACACCTAAAACTCTATGTTTCTCTGCGACAAAGACTGTTTCTCAATGTCGGAAGTAGGCAGTGGACCGGTGACCGTCAAACTAAACCAGAAACTAATCCTGACAATCCCATATTTCGCAAACAGAGCTGTACCAAGGGAGTACGTCAAGGAATCCAAAAGATCAAGACTATCATTGCCAACAAAATTTCTCAAGCGTATCGGCGATAAGATTACTGCATCTCTGAATTTTGTATCCCGTAGGAGAAAAAAATCCCATTCTTCTCATAATACTTCATCAGCAAAACCTAAACGAGCAAAAGCTCCGAGGGATACTTACTGAGATGTCATAGCGGAGTGCATAAAGTTCATAATTGAGTGCATCATAGAGGGCATCATAGATTTCATAGCTAAGTGCATCATAGAGTAGAGCTCGATGCGGAGATCTGATTCTGCTCCTACAAGTTCTTGTTAATATACTTCTTCTCATGCAAATTACTGGAGAATGGAAATAACGTACTTCTCCTATAATTTCACAATCGGTCCCAAGAATTCCACATTTTGACTCTATTTAGAATAAAAAATATCAAACCTGCACTTAAATTCTCAAGACAAAGCCTGATCATAGAACTGACCATCAGATTGATAGCAGTAGTCATGCAACTCTATTAAAAGGCTAACCGCAGGTCTACGATTCTATTCCACTAGAAAGGACAAGATCAATTCTCATCGAAGATATGCAATAGCAATATCAACAAGACGAAGTAATTGATCAGATAACAGTAACACAATTATCAAAATTGAAAATTTGTCATTCAAGGCAAGGATACATGAACTTCCAAGGATTTGTATGCAATCCACAGCAGAAAAGAGTCAAAAGCATAAATTAGAAACATATTCACAAGTTTACTCACAATGTCAACAATCTCCAACACGATATCCAATTATCCACAGAGGAACATAGCGGGAAGGGAAAGAACAGCAAGGAACAATGACTACACAATTTTGAATGGACGAGGCACTTTCTGAACAACATACACTTGAGGGACATTGATAGAATTTGATACCAACGACGGGACAGATTAAGTGGGCTTTATGGTGGACTACCAGCTTTCCATTGCAATTTTTGATTTCTCAAGTATAAACTTCCCTTCGTTGTACTTCTGTGTCTCCTCATTAGCTCGTTTGTATTTTCAACCCAGCACCTCACAACAGTCCCCGCAATGGACATCAGGAACCGTGTGTAGACCAGTCATGAGCTGCCTATCCTCTTTGGGCCCTACAACGATTTTCATTGCATGGGAGAAAAGGAATGCCCGACCATATCTTCCCTGAGCTCAAAACGCAAAATTTAGAGATATGGTAACCCAAGAGCAAGCTTCTAGCAAAGGCATGAGAAGACCAATTTGAAGAGGTAAAGAGTGCTAACGACTTGGTTCCAGCCGAGAATTCGACTCCCCTTAACGCCCTAACATACACTGTGCGATGTTTTTGCCTTCCTAAAAAGTAGATTTGTTTTTGTACCTATTTAAGTTTCCAGGTAGATTACCTATTTACCTCGAAGAAAATAACAATTGTGTTTTCGTTTCCTATTTTTGTTTTATGCCTTCTAATTCCAAACCAAAAAGATATGAATGTTTCCACAATGAGTCGGAACTTGATTTCTCAACCCCTTATAAATGAGAAGTCAAGGACTCAAGGTTCAATCTATCTACTTCTCTAATCATTTCCATTTTCGAAACAACAAGTAACTCTCACTTCTTTTGGTGATTATGCAAAAAGTGACGGTGAAGCTACTCATGTTTCAGCTTTAGAACTAAGGACGATCGATGGCAAAAATGAGTTCAAATTGGAAGGGGTGATAAATGGTGATGACTCAATTTCCTTCACTCTGCGCATCGCTCAGTCATGTTGTAAGTGAAATTCATCTGGGCTAAAGTCCTTTTCTATTCTCTTAAGAATGGTCTAAAAGCTTTTTTGTGTTTCAATTCTAGGTCATGCTCAGAATATTCGTTTTGTGTTTTACCTTGCCCGCGATACTGCACAGTCAATAGCGGGTGAGATGGTTTTCCAACTTGATTTGTCAAATGAAGATTTGACTTTCATAGCTGAGTTGGTTGACAGCTTGATTATAAAACTTGTACCGAACTGGAAGCCCTCATTTGGAAACTCTAGGAGTAAAGGAAGTCCATGTGAGGATTCTCCTCATTTAAACAATCAAAGCTCTAAGAGATGTTCTTGGGCTTCAAGATCTGAAAGAATTTCTGGTGAAGCCATTTTCAAGGAGCATGATTCCACCTCATATGTGAATAAGGAGGTTTTCCGAAGTGAATGGAACATGAGTTCAACTGGGTTTGAAGGATGCAAGGGTAGTTTCTCTAGATCTGTCATCGTGAATGAAATCCTGAAGACTTCGGAGATTGCTTTTCCATGTAGTTCTCTATCAAATGATGTCAGCTTATTGAGTTTTTCTACACAATCTGTAGGAGATAGAGATTAGAGGGATGAGTTGAAGCTGGAGCTTGACACCTTTGACTTGCAATATCACCAGTCTTTCCATGAACTCCTCAGGATGAGGGAGGAAGCAATGGAAAATATCAAAAAGCATGGATCTTGGGGAGGAAAATTTCCGTTTGTTGATGTAAATACATTTCTTGATCCTACTTTCTTGCCCCAAAAAAGGGAAAGACGATTCATCCGCGGAAGCTGATGCTTATTGATTATTTCAGTAACTAATCATTTTTTTCCTATTCGGGATTAATTTATCCAATTTCTTTGTTTCAAATACTGAGTGGTTATGTTTTTTCTTGGTACTGGCCGGTAAAATGTCTTGTAGAGCGAATGTTGTGTAATTGTTTTTCTTAGTTATCTCAAGACGAAGTTTAGTTGCGACGGGATGCTTTAATTGCAGACTGGTTATTCCTTGTTATGGCAAAACGATGTGTCTGTGTACATATGTACATACATACTACATTTCCTGAGATTGTTGTAAAGCTATTTGATTTGCTTTGAACATGGTATTTTCCATAGAGAACCATTATGCACCAAATATATCATCTGCCCTTCATTATGTTTCGGTGATATTTCCCGATTAGAAGATATTTCAATGTCTATGATGCCTGCTTCGATGAGTGAGAGTATAAACTTTGAAGTTAGCACTTAGCAACCTGCTGGTAGGACCTATTTTGTCATGACAATGAAAAGAAAAAGATCAATTCATCAATGTATCCTACCAGAGTATTTATTTATTGCCAACAATCTACAAATAAACAAGACTTTCTACAAAGAGAAAACAACAAATAACCAAATCTAGAGGGGATGAAGGTTGGTCAGGCATCATCCATTAAACGGACCTAAAAGCCAGTGAGCGTAAGTAAATTCCCAAGGGCAGCTAATCCATATAACCAAATCTAGTCAAGGCTGATGCACAGGTTTTAGATTTTTTTTAAAATGTTGCTTGGGAAGACGAACGGATATAATTTTAATCGCTAAATTAATTTATGACATATATAAGACAATAGTGTGGATACATTTGCTCATCATTCTCCCCTGCATGCTACCAAAATCTCTTTTATGATATGACTGTTATAGCGTACTACTCTTTGAAAAAGTTGCTGATTTTCAATTTTTTCTACTTGATGAATGCACTTTCTTTTGTTTATTAAGTGAAGGTATATGAAAATCCAACTTTTGATTTGTGTATGTAATCTGTGTATAGTTTTTTCACCTATGGAAAGTAGGGCCGATAAAGCAATAGAACGAGTTGAACACTTAATTGTTTAAATTTGGCTTGAAAGTTTAATGAGCCGTAGAAATATATTTAAGATTGACTTGGTCATGAGGCGAATCGATCTCAAATGAATTTTAATCAAGCAAATCACGAGTCGATCTCGAACAACTCATATTCTTATGTTGTGTTTGGATGAGTTTTTGAGAAATTTTATAGGATTATGTGTGGAGAGAGAAATGAAAGTAATGATTAGAAGTAGAGGTAATGATTGGAAAGAGATAAAGAGAGAAATCAGAATAATGGTTGGAGATATGGGTGAGTAATGATTGAAAGTAGGACTAATGAATGTTTTTTGAGTTGAGAATTTTTTTTCAAAAAACAATCCAAACAAAGAATTAAACTTTCCAAACCGAACATTTAAATACCTAGTGAAGTTGGTTATCTCATCTTCCCTCCACAATGGAGGCGGAGGTTGAGCCTCAGGGGAGGGGAATTTAGGATTAAGTGCTATGGACAGTTTTTGAATCTCATGTTAACTCACATACTAATACATTGTAAATTGTGTATACAATATTGGTAAAAAAGAAGAAGAAGAGACATATAAATGGACTGATTAAATAATGAATTAGCCACTTGGCTTATTTTTTTGTCCTTATTCAAGAAGAATAAGAAAAGACATATTTTTTTTGAATAAAGATGAAAATAAGCCAATAAGCCAATTTTTTCGTCTTTATTTTTAAAAAATTGGATTTTGATCAAAATTTTTACTTTTTAGATTCTTCTTTGTCGTGAGGATGCAATAATCCCCAAGAAATTGATGATAAGCCAAGCAATACAAAAAAAATTTGAATCCAGACAAAAAAATAAGCCACTTGATTTATTTAGCTGAACGGCCCCAGAGTACCCTTAAGGCCCCGTTCCAGAACGGACAATAAGTACTTATTTTTTGAGAAAGAATTTC
Source organism: Rhododendron simsii (assembly GCA_014282245.1). Classification (NCBI taxonomy): domain Eukaryota; kingdom Viridiplantae; phylum Streptophyta; class Magnoliopsida; order Ericales; family Ericaceae; genus Rhododendron; species Rhododendron simsii. The sequence goes on from WJXA01000365.1 coordinate 42,581, forward strand.
AAGCTCAAAAATAAAAGACTTAACAAAATCTAAAAATATAAAATATGGATCTTATTTGAAAGATCTCATTGAAATATTTAATACGGTGCAAAAAAATTAAAAAATTATTCTTCAGTTGCATTATTTTTGAGTTTGAAAATGTGAAATAAGTACTTATTTTTTAAAAAGGTGTTCTAGAACGGAGCCTAGAATCTCCAATGAAGTAAAGGGAGTTTGATAAAGTGAGAGAGACTAGAAAGGGGTAGATGGAAATGGAGATGAATCGAGAGCCTGAGCAGAGCCCTTTGGTCCTTAGACCTAAGCTGAGCCCTTTGGTCCTTAGATCTGAGCTGAACCCTTTGGTTCTTAGACAACAATTGTTAAACCTTTAAAATCAATGGAGAGGTGGACCTCTTGAGCCGCCCTGGTATGCATCTGCTAGGCCCCGCATCAGTTGAATAAATAAAATTCCTCGGTGACGAAGAATTGGGGGAAGTGGGAGGGGGCAACGAATTAATAAAATTCATTCATCTGCAAAGAATTCAAGATGATGATGCCCATAGACGGAAGTGTTGATGATGCCCATACAATCCTTGGAGTTGAGGAGCTGAACCATTTACCTCACAATTTCAAGGAATACATTCTAAAGGAACGACTCTATTGGTCGCGATTACAATCAGATCTTCCCGATTATGAAGGGCGTCCGACTTTTGGATGGGTTTTCTGGAGCCAACTCGGCAAGTCTTCTCTTTCTTTCTCTCTTGCTTTCTTGTTTCTTCTTTTTTTTTTTAGGGGCTCAACCTCAATTTTCATTTACAGATAATTTTGCGGACTCAATCAGACATGCTCTCCAAAAATTGATAATAAAGGAGGAACTTCGGAATTCCCTAGTTCAATTTTGGGCAGCCACAAAAACGTCCGAGGGGCGGACTTTGCTTACAACTCAATTCCAACCTTTTGCTCTTGGTACAACATATTACCCGGCTTGGAGAAATCAGCTTTGTGATTATATGATGGGGATGTGTAGGGAGTATAACTCCTTCCACGCAGATGCAGAGTGTGCAGAAGAACAACTTGGGCTTCCTGGCCGTGTCTTCCTCAATCAACTCCCCGAATACAATCCAGATATGAAGCATTACACTCTTAAAGAGTATCCACAACTTGACCTTGCTATATCGTACGGCATTGAATCATCTTGTGCTGAGCCAGTGTTCGACCATTCCAGCCACACCTGTGTTGGTGTACTTGAGATTGCGTCTCCGCCCGGCGTGGATGTAGATTGGCATGACAAATCTTTCCTCGGCCAAATGTATGACATTTTTCAGGTTTGTCAATAATCCAGGCATCTTTGAATTTCTTGTTAACTTTCATATTCTTTTTTTCCCCCCTTTTTTTAAACTACTTTATTGGTTGTGACTTGTGAGGCACGGGATGATGCATTACTTTCCACAAAACTGGAGCCAATTATAAATTTCAGCTTTAGCTTGCAAGATTATAAGTTGATTTTTCTCAACTATACTTCTTTTCTACTCCCTCGTCCCCATAATGTTGGTCGTGTCGGGAATTCATCTTCTTAAGGTAAAATGCACAGCCTTCTAAAATATGTCCCCTTGAAAGGTTAAATTGGATGTCCCGCATTTCCCTATTGAAATTAAATTTTAAACTACTCCCAATAATTTATGAAAGTCTTTTTTTTTTTTTGTCTTTTCCCTATAGATAGTCGGGTCTATCCGAACTCATTTTGATGGTTTGAACAGTTTATTGTGTAGAGCCTGAGAAGAAGTATTATCTGCCCAATTTGCTTGAATATCGATCACAAACTGATCAGGCATATTTATCTCAAATAAATGGGCTCCAATCTGGTGTATGTGTATTTGTTTGAATATTAATGTGTTCTAAATTCTTGTGGTCATATCTACAACAACAAGAAGTGTTCTAAATCATGTCAATCAATATCTGATGCACATAATTTTTGTACTGGCTAATCTTCTCAAAGATCAAATTGAGCTCTGGATGGACCTAGAAATGTCAAAACTGGGCATGTCCTTTTTTTTAACAACTGGAGGGGAAGCTTTCTGAATAAGCATACCAACTTCTGAAAAAAGTATTGTTCACTATTCGTCATGGTTATGTCTGAAATAGATATTGATATCAAACCTCCTTTAATAGGCTTTGCTTACTTAAACTTATAGTTTGTGTAAAAGTTTAACTGTTAATTTTTATACTTTGTTCATCCTTTTACTTTTAATTTTTTGAATTTTCACCTCTTTAAGTTGACACAAGAAACATTGGTATCCTTCAATTTCTTATGGCAATAACTCCTCGTATTCAATTGGTGCTTCGGACGATATGAGTATATTTGAGCTACATGGTCATCTTATGGAATCACAAAAGGCTTAAAACGCAACATTTTGAAGTCGATGATTTGGCTCTTACCTAAAAAAAAGAAGTCAACGATTTGCAACAACCCACTGTTTCTCTTACAAAAATAGTCATTGCACCTTTGAGCATGAGCCTGTGTTTTTCATTTCAGAAGGAAGTAGTTTGGTAATTAGACAACTGCAATGCACAATTGGTTAAGAATTGGATAAGCAATCAAATGTGAATATTAAGCATTTAAATGAGATACAATGGTCCAGAGGCTCATTCAGTTGTCTTGTTAGTTGTTATAAATCTCTCCAGATAACGGACATCATTAGGCCTTGAGGAGTTTTATGGGTTACGTTCCCTCTGACACAGGAAGGCCCATCCTTAGTTATGCTATTAAAGTATCATGAGTGGAGTTAGGACTCCATGAATCAGTCAGGGACTCCTCTGCCAAGGTCTCTTTGACTCGACATCCATTAGTGTGAAAAACCATTGCCGATTTGCCGCTGAATTCTCTGAAATCAAATCTGAGCTAGTGTATTTCTAAACAACACATATGTAACCTAAGGGTCTCCTTTGAATTTTAGTTATGGTACCAAACTCTTATCCGTCTAGAAGCTTGTGTTCCTTCAAAGAAAATATTAATATGTTGAATGCTCCTTTATTTCCGAGATCATTTCGTCATAGGGTGGGACTTCTCTGAGGCAAATGTTGCACAAACCCTTGTCACATATATAGACGTATATTTCCTTTAATTTGCTTTCTTTCTTTGACCCTACTTGTACATATGAATATGTTTTCAAGATTTGTGAGTTGCATGTTTCCATTTGCCTGCAGGAGTTCGGTCTGCAATGTTTTGATGGATATAAACACTATGAAATGCAAGTGAGTGGCAAACTTTAATGCAATATTAAATTTTTTGATTTTAAAACAGTTCATAATTAGTGTAAGTGATAACTTCACTCAAGAATCTGATGTGACAATACTTTCAAAATAGATCGGGGATGAAAATAGAGCACGCACAACTGCCTTCCAGGAACTCAACACGGTGTTGAAAACGGTGTGCGAAATTCATAATCTACCCTTGGCTATGACATGGGTCCCTTGCAGTGTTTGCAACGGTTTACTGCAAGTGCCATTATTGTCCGAAGCTGTGGAATATTGTGGGCACAATGAGGACGGGTTTGATGAGTTCGTAGAAGTCATTAAATGCCGTCACTTAGGAAAGGGAGGGGTTGCCGGGATGGTACTTTCTTCTCCTAACATGTTGTACTGCTCGGACATAACCAAACTCAGCTTAACTGAGTACCCCTTGGTACCCTATGCACGACAGTTGCAATTCCGTGGTTGGTTCACATTATGCTTGCAGAGCAGTCACACTGCAAATGACATTTATACAGTAGAGTTTTTTTTGCCCACAAGAAACAGATGCGGTGACAACTCATGGACCTTATTGAGCTTGATATTGGGAACAATGGAGGACAATTTCAAAACTTTTAAGCTTGCTTCCGGCCAAGAACTGGGGGATTTATTATCAGTTGAAGTTATGGATTTTCAACATGGTGAAAAACTTCATTATGTTCAAAAGATCCAAGCTAAGGGTAGATTGATGTTGCAGCTACGTCAACTGGATCAGGCATCAACGGGTGCCATACACAATGGAACGAATGTCCTTTGTGAAGATCAAAACTACATTTTGCCTAGTCTTGAAGCCTTGCAAAATGGAGAAGTAACGACGCAACTAGATTCATCTCATCAGCCGCTATTGGATCCTCCAAACAATGGACAGAATGTCGTCAATGCAGAACGAAACATCATTATAGTTACTAGCTCAGAAGAACGCAAAAGAAAGATGCAAAGGGAACATGAAGGAACTGGAGTTAGAATTGAACTTTCTTTAGAGGATATCCTTAAATGTGCGAAAATGAGTCGTGAAGGGGCTGCCAAGAAACTCCAAGGTAAGAGTACACTCCCAAAATTTAAAATCTAAGCTTGCTTGTTGTCCTCGTAATTTTTAATTAGACGGTCTCTTTTCATTTAGAAAATGTTTTGGGCTTGTGGAAGTATAGAAGATTTTTCTCTTAGCTAAATTGTTCATTTTGCAGTTAGCATATCGACATTGAAGCGTATATGTAGGGGTTATGGTATCGATCGGTGGCCACCTCGCAACATAGAAAAGTTCCGTTCCTTTCAGCCCTCGCCTGTTGAGAACGAGGGACAAACCCAACAATCCCGACAACGTCTAAATTCTGATTTGCCTTCGAATCAAGTCTCGAACAGTGTTGCTTACACAAAGCCAGCATTCCAAGATGCAGTTATAGTGACAATTAAGGCGAAATATGAAAATAATATGATAAAGTTCCGGCTGTCTTTACCATCTAGATTAATAGCGCTTCAGCAAGAAGTGGCTAATAGACTGAACCTGGAAGCTGGAACTTACTACGTCAGGTATGAAGATGAGGAAAATGACTTGATTTTAATAGCTTGCGACCAGGACTTGCTAGATTGTGTACACACTTTTAAATCATTGGGCAACACTACGGTAGTGGTGCAGCTTGAGCTCAAATAGCCTAGTATCCATCGACCTTCTTTTAGTTTTTGACTTTATTTGTTTGAATTCCTGTGATTTTCAAGTACTTTTTTTAATGGTAATACTGCTGCCCCAGTGAAAAGATCAGCCCTTGGTGCTCTGTTTTGTTTATTCAAGTCTATAGTAGGCTATGCGAGGAATTTTGACTTCCTTACTACGCTTTCTTTCCTGTGTTGTTGGGCTGCATCTTCTCTTGGATTATTTTTTTTGGAACCAAAAAAGGTTTGCATCCTATCTCTCTTGGTCAGAATTCATAAAGAAAATGGTGTTGATGGGATTGCTGCACCAAAGATCAGTTTTTTTTTTCCCTGTTGTTTTGTTTCGTCCCTAATTTTCTTATTCAAATAACCAGTATGCAGTGAGGATTTTTTAAATTTTTTTGGCTGCCACACCGATTTTTGCTTGTGCTGTAATAAATCGCCTCGTCTTAACTTAATTTAAATAGATGGACATAAATCCGTCACAACGGGTTTGGCTCATTTGAAAGAAGAGAAACAATGGTACGGAGAGAATCAAGGAAAATGCAATAGGGTCTTTTACTTCTTTTAGCTTAGTACGTCTTTCATTGTTGGTTGCAATCTAAGAAGCACGCCATTGACATGCAGTCCTTAGGATGCAGAAGGAAGCAGTGGAAAATGTCAAAAAAGAAGTGGATCTTGAGCAGAGCGGGGGGCATGCTGTGCATGTTGTGCACGATCCGAGCCGTCGGATCGTGCACCTGATGGCTTAGATCTCATCTTGGCAATGGATGATCGAGAGCCGTTCATTGCCGAGATGAGATTCGAGTTGTCGGATGAGATTGTGCACAACACCCATGTCCGGGCACCAGGGTAGGAAAATTTTTGTTTGTTGATGTAAATTCATTTCTTGATCCTACAATCTTGCTCCAAAAAAAGGGAGAGTTTGTTAATGTAAATACATTTCTTGATCCTACAATCTTGCTCCAAAAAAAGGGAAAGAGGATTCATCTGCAGAAGCAGATGCTTATTATTTGTTGAGAGAAACTTTATGGAGCCGCTACAAATAGCCTATGTACGGAGCTCACACCCTCTCTCTCTCTGCTCTCTGATTTTCCACACACCCGACAAAATCTGGTTGGGGAGACCCCGATGGGGCTCCCAATCTGTTCTCTATCCCTGCTTTTTTTTTTTTTGATCCGATTCTTTATCCCTGCATACTCTCTCTTTCTACCCACACAGAAAACACAAGCCCATACGCATTTATACAATAGCAAATACAAGCACAACAGACGCACTTGGAAAATGCACATGCAAAGCTTGACCAAACCACAAACCCAATTTTCACGGCCAAACACCTGACATTATTCTCCTTTCCTTTTGGCTTTAGCTTGCTTTTGCTTTTGCCTTTCTTTTCCCTTTTCCTTTGGCTCACAGCTGGCTGCTTTTCCTTTCGGATTTTTTTTTTCCGGGTTTGTTTTCTTCTTTTCACATTGTGCAAAAAATCCAACGGAGAAGTAGGACCGATAAACGAACAAAACAAGTTGAACACTTAATTGTTTATAAGTTTGATTTGAAAATTTAACAAGCTTTAGAAATATATTTAAGCTTGACTTGGTCATGAGGTGAATCGATTCAAACTAGTTTTGATCGAGCAAAATAAGTCAGCCTACCAAGTTTGGGTCTATTCCGAGCTAGTCCGAATTTTGCCAAATCAGGTAATCTAAAATTAAACATCGTTTGGGCTTCCTAGGCTTGACACGGTCCAGCTGATCATGGAATTAGACCTTCATGTGTTCTACATCAGAATGCTTCTTAGGATTGCCCTAGGAGTCCATGACTTAGAAACGGTTACAAATTTGGTAGGTCTCTGGGTGTATCATATCCATTGTAGGATTGAATGTCCATATTTTCGATTCGGGTTCTATTTTTCCTTCACGAGTGATAAGGTATTTGTGTAGAGGAACATCTGCAGTAGAATGATGAATATGATGTCCTTTTTGAGAGCATAGCACCTCTTTTTTTTTCTTCACATTAGTCGATGAAATCATAAAACTATATGATTCCTTTGAGAATCATGTTTTGTTGCTTGAGTGCCATTCTCTTATTTGATTTGCTGGGTTTAGTAAAGCCATCACCATTTTTTCTGTTGTTCTTCCATCGGTATAATGAGATCTTGGGGAGAGGAGCATCCAAGATTTGTGTATGGTTCCCAAACCCATCTTCATCTTTTTTATTTTTCGTGTGGATTATGTTGGTTGCTTATGATAATAGCATTGGTAATTGCTACGTCTTTGTTGACGTAAAATGTTATTGGATTAGAAGTTCCAAATATTAGGAGTAGATTCTTATTGTTATTATCCTAGCTATTCTATGTTTCACACACGAACTGTTATTCCACTCACTGTTTTCTTTGAATGATCGATATCCACCTATCCATAACTTCCTCTTCTTTCGATCAGTATACAGATAATAAAAAGCCCGATTCATTCACCATAGAAATGAAATCTGGAAACAACAATTTTTCATCTAGTACTTGTACAAAAAGTGCTGGTGAAGCTACTCGTGTTTCAATTTTAGAGCTAAGGAGGTTCAATGCAAAATGAGTTCAAATTTAGAAGGGGAGACAAATGGTGACGACTCAATGTCATTACTCTGCGCGTCGTTCAGCCATGTTGTAAGCAGTAATATTCTTCTGGGCTAAAGTCCTTTGATTTTCTCTTAATTAAGAAAGGTCTAAAAGGCTAAATGCTATTTTGTGTTTCTAGGTGATGCTCTGAATTTTCATTTTCCGTTTTACCTTGCCTGGGATACTCCAAAGTCAATAGCGAGTGAGTTGGTTGAACATTTTGATTTGTCAAATGAAGATTTGACTCTCATAGCTGAGTTGATTGGTAGCTCGTTTGTAAAACTTGTAGCGAACCTGAAGCCGAAACTCAAGCAGTAAACGATCTTTGTGAGGATTCTCCTCATGTAAATAATGAAAGAAATGATAAGCCCTCAATAGTGTAAATAATAGGGTTTATCCCTCTCATTTTTGTCACAGAAGTGCATAACTTGCTTGATTTGAACGATATTGCACGAAAGTTGTGTTTTTGGCGTTTTCAGGCGAATAAGACGTGTTTTGACACCATGGATCAACTCTAAGGGTATCCATACACCCGAGGCCACGTGGCACTCTGCCATCGAGTCCCAAGAATGATGAATAGTAGCTTTGGAGGGTGTACGGGACAACGGAAGGCGAAAGGGCATGGAAAGACTAAAGAAACAAAGGAGAATGAAAACTGTCCAGCCGCTACCCGTAGTCCTAAAATGGTCCTACCTGTAGCCAGAGATCAGAAGCTGTGTCAAAATTGCAAAACAAGACTGCTGCCGGTAGCCCAAAAATAGTCCCACCCGTAGCACCTGGAAGTTTCTGTAGATTTTATGCCCGACTTTTGGACATTTCAGGGGTAGTTTAGACTTTTGTATGCCGAATGTTTGGGACTCTAAATAATTTTTAACCTCATTTTGAGAGGATATCTTTCATTTTCAGGCCTAGGAACTTCTCTCTCTACCTCCCTCCCCTCTCAAACTCTTCATCTCTCTTCAAAGGAGATTGAAGAGTTGGGTTTTGAGGTATTTCGTCTTCATTAATGTTGTAGGTACGGTTGAGATTTTTCGTAATCTTATGTTTATTTCCGTTTTTATCCATGAATCGTATTTATCTTTTTATGCTTGTTCTTCGTTCTTGTTCTATGGTTGAGTAGTGATAAAGGCTTGGGGCTTGTTTGATAACCTAAATTCAGCACTTAAAATTGAATCAATTAAGTAATAAGTGATTCAGTAGGTTTGATAACAACATTATACATTACTTAATAAATTAAGTGCTACTTAAAATGTAGGCTAAAAAATTGAAAAAAATTAAGTAGTTTTGAGCTACTTAATTCTGACTGAATTCTTGTGTACTTGCATTTAATCACCATACCACCACCACCACCACCACCACCACCACCACCACCACCACTCCACCACCACTTCACCACCATCACCATCACCACTACCACCACCACCACTTCGCCACCACCACCATCACCATCACCACCACCACCACCACTTCGCCACCATCACCACCACTCCACCACCACCACCATCACCACCATCACTCCCATCACCACTCCACCACTACAACCACTCCTCCGCCACCACCACCACTTCACCACCACTCCTCCACCACTACCACCACTCCATCACCACCACCACCATTACCATTACACCACCACCACCACTCCATCACCACCACCACTATCACTCCACTAACACCACTCACTGTCACCATTACATCATCACTCCACCGCCACCGCCACCGCCACCGCCACCATTACACCACCACCACTCACTGCCACCGTTACATCACCATCATGCCACCACCACCATTACACCACTATTGCCAGCACTCCAACACCACCACTACCACTGCCGCCGCCACCACTCCATCACCACCAACACAACATCATAACCACCACCACCACCACTACAATCACCATTCTACCATTATTATAAGTACATTGTGACCATTAGTAAATTAAGAGAGAATCAGAACTAAAATTAATTTATCATTTTTTTCATTTAGTACTTAATATATTTACCAAACAGCTTTTCAGCTTAAAAAATTCAGCATTCAACTTTCAGTATTTAATTTTTCAGCATTCAGTTTCAGTTTTCAGTTTTATCAAACAGGCCCGTCATGGGGTGATTTCTATCCTGTGACTTGAGTAGTTTAATGAATTCTCTCATTTCTTATACTTAATGTGGTTTATGAATGGATTAAGTTCATTTTTATGTAACAAAATCTAGGGTTGTTCACCTCTTTGATTATGTGTAGGCAAAGACTTGATCTCTTGCCACATATAATGTTTGGAGCTATGTCACTCTAGGTGTTTGCCAAAATGCCTCAAAGAACTTGTTGAACTCTAATCTTTGGTCTAAACTTAGAATTGTTAACTTCTTTGATTGTGTGTAGACAAGTCTCCTTGGCACCCCAATGCTTAGAACTATGGCACTCTATGTGTTTAATAAAATGCCTAAATGAGTTCCTTTCCATTTCCAAACCCCGTTGTACGAGTTAAACTTAATTTTCATGATTAAATCTTCCGAGTGAGATCAAATGACAATGATTCTCACTGGAGTTATTAAAGAGAAGCGTTGAACGACCAATGTTACGGGTGGAATAAACCCCTAGACCTTGCTGCTTTTAATTTCTAGTCAAACTTCATTTTCAATAAAGTTAGGAGGTAGAGAGAATTTCAATCACTCAAAAGTAGGCCATCTCAATGCCGAACCTAAAGGTTGGCGGTCCTAACGCTAAAACCCTTCGTAAATCAAACCTCTGGCCTAGCTCCATTAGCTCCCTGTGGATTCGACTCTGAACTTCTAGATATTATGCTGCAATCGACCTAGCCTTACGCTTGGGGCAACCTCTTCTACGACACACTTTGGTCGAGAAGGGTTTTATGGCACCCCTCTCGCCCAATCGGAGATCGATCTCTGCTAGGGCATTTTGTAAAACGTTTGCATTTTTCTCTCATTAATCATTTTTTAGCCAATTAGAGCGGGGGAATAGTTAATGAGGGTTTAAAACTATAACAAGTTGCATTTATGCGGCAAGATGTGATGGATGATTTGAAAGAAGTAAAATAGATTGAGAACAAGCACCTGTGAGCGTTTCAAACAAACTGGAACACACCAATCTGAGATGACGTACACAGGAGGAGACTTGCATGCACTGGCAATGCCACTGTATGTAGAAATGATCTGCGTACTCCATTCTCAGACTGGCGTGCGCCGGTAAGCCTAAACCCATAGCTTCTATTCTCAATTCTCTAGGCTCTGGAAAAAACCAGTGCACACCCAAGACAAACCACGCAGTTTATAAAGCAAATATTAAGCAATTACAGACATCAGAAATAGATTTAGAGACATAAAATGAACGGAACACCCCATAAACAGTGTGGGGAAGTAAGCAGACGCCAAAGCCTAGTTGTCATGCAAGGGCCAGCCACTGGGCTAGATCTTACTACCTCGTGCCAATACCAGGGTACCGTACGCCAATTAGATGCCTTTGTCCAGTGCTTAGCTTTGCATCTTCTGGGTTCTGGAACATGACCAGAAGGATCCAAAGGCATTCCAAAGCAAATAGAAGTAGATATTGAACACTACAGCTACACAATTTTAAAATACAGAAAGCTGTAAACTGGTTTTTATCATGCAATAAGGTGATAAAAGAGAAAGAAAAGCAAAAAACAGCTAACCAGTGATCCCCTCGCTAGTATTGCCAGTACAACCATGATTGGCGTACGGCTTGCCATTATTTGCGTGCGCCACTAATAGCCATGCATGATCTTTGAAACCTTGCCAGCTTTAGGGCCAGGACTGGTATTGATTACCAGCCTTGACCCTGCCAGCCCCCCTCAGGGTCAGAACAGATTACAGAACAAAAGGTGGTATACCTCTGGATTGAGTTTGATGGAATGTTTGAGGTTTGAACTTGAGGTTTGATGGGTATGTGGGTGCTGTGGTTTGTGAGAGAGATGTTTGCTTACTCTTTCAAATAATGAATGAAGAGAGCAAGCAAAAGAAGAAGCAAAAGAGAAGGAGAGAGCTTGAAGCTTTTATGGTGGTTAACCTCTTGCATATAAATGCAAGGGGGTATATATAGGCCCAAAGAGTGAGAGAGGGGGTGTGGTAACCAGTTGAAATGGTTGGTTGGGTTAGAGAGGGAGCCTCCCATACATTAAATGCATGGGACTAGTTGATGGAAGGTGTAAGAGAGAAAGGGGAACATCCCCTGCATGTGTATAATAATCAAAGGACTGTACAACGTATTGGGGTGGCTCAAAATTCTTGCACACGTGGTTGAGTAGTGAGATTTGACTAGTTTTGACTGGCATACGCCAGCCCTATACCTGCATGCGCTAGTGGTAACTGAGTCAACGGTTGATGATTGACACGTGGCAGTTTACTAGCGCAAGCCATCACGATACCAGCGTATGCAAGTAGGGTTTTACTGAGGCCATTTTGGTCCTGGCTTGAAGCGCTTGGAAGGGGTTCGACAATAGTTTGAATGAGGTTCATAACGCTCAAAGCTCAAACACACTAACAACCTCAGGATGTTCTTGACCTTAATCATCATTGGAGAATCAGAGACCTTATGTAAACTAATCTGGACAGTCCAGAATATGGTGTCTACACATGGCTATGGACAGCCTTTGGACCCCCTATAGTTCTCTATCAAATGATGTCAACTCGTTGAGCTTTTCTACTCAATCTGTAGTAGATGGCGATCAGGGGGATGAGTTGAAGCTGGAGCTTGAAGCCATTGACATGCAATAGCGCCAGTCTTTCCATGAACTCTTTAGGATGCGGGAGGAAGCAATGGAAAATGTCAAAAAGAAGTGGATCTTGAGGAGGAAAAATTCTGTTTGTTGATGTAAATACATTTCTTGATCCTCTTTTCTTGCTCCAAAAAAGGGACGGAGGATTCATCTACGGAAGCTGATACTTATTGTTTGTTTCAGTAACTAATCATTTTTTTCCAATTCGAGATTGATTTATCCAATTTCATTGTTACAAATACCGAGTGGTTATGCTTTTTCTTGTTAGTGGTAAAATGCCTTGTAGAGCGAATGTTGTGCAATCGTTTTTATTAATTATCTGAATCGTTTTTATTAATTATCTCAAGATGAAGTTTGGCTGAGACAGGATGCTTTAGGTGTAGACTAGTTATTCCTTGTTATGGCAAAACGATGTGTCTATGTACATATATATACATACACTACACCAAAAATTGCCTTTGCCGGCAGTTTTTTTATCGGCGGTAATAAAACCGTCAGAAAAGGGCACTATTACCGGCGGTAATGACAAACCGCCACAAAAGGTAATTATAAACGCTGTTTATTAACGGCATTAGTAAAATTGCCTGTAAAAGTAACTATTACTGGCGGTAATGTAAAACCGCCGGTAAAAGTAACTATTAACGGCGGTAAGCAAAAATTGTCAGTAATAATACATTATAATATAAATATTATTTTTCTAATAAAACACATAATTTTATGTATCTTAGTGGGTAAGTGCTCGGGTATTATCAACGGGTCGTGGGTTCGAATCTCGGCAATGTCATTTTTTTTTCTCTGAAACTATTAGCGGCGGTACCAAAACCGCCGTTAATAGTCCGAAACCTTTACCGGCGGTAATTTACCGCCGTTTTTGTATTCCCGACAATTGTTTTGCCTATGGAACTTTTACCGGCAGTAATGTACTTTTACCGGCGGTTTTGAGACTATTACAGGGGGTTTTTTAATGCTGCTAATGGAAAAAAATGGCGTAGTGATATACACTGCATTTTCTGAGATTGCTGTAAAGCTATTTGAATTGCTTTGAACATTCTCCTGTAGGTTCCGTAGAGGACCATTATGCACCAAATCTATCATTTGCCCTTCATTATGTATCGGTGATATTTCTGAATAAGAAGATATTTCAATGTCTATAATGCCTGCTTCGATGAGCAAGAGTATGAACTTTGAAGTTAGCATTTAGCAGCCTGCTGATAGGACCTATTTTCTCATGATAATGAAAAGAAAAAAGATCAAATTTCTTCATCAATGTATCCTATCGGAGGATTTAGTTCACACCAACAATCTGCAAATAAGCAAAGACTTTCTACAAAGAGAAAACAACAAATCATGGAAAACTAGAGCCGTGTGGTCCCGAGGGGATGAAGGAAGGTCAGGCATCATCCCTTAAAAGGACCTAAATTGGGTGAGTAAATTCCCAAGTGCAGCTAATCCATATAACCAAATCTAGCTAAGACTGATGTGCAGGTTTTAGATTTTTTTTAAAATGACGTTTGGGAAGACGAACGGATATAATTTTAATCACTAAATAAATTTATGACGTATATAAGATAATAGTGTGGGCACATTTGCTCATCGTTCTCCCTTGCATGCTAACAAAATCTCTTTTATGATAAGACTATTGTCGCATACTACTTCTTTTAAAAAGTTACTGATTTTTAAAATTTTCTACTTGATGAATGTACTTTCTTTTGTTTAGTAAGTGAAGGTATATGAAAGTCCAACTTTTGATTCATGTAATGACCTATGGAAAATAGGGCCGATAAACGAAAAAAACAAGTTGAACACTTAATTGTTTAAATTTGGCTTAAAAATTTAACAAGCTTTAGAAATATACTCCATTTAAGATTGACTTGGTCATGAGGCCAATCAATCTCAAACGAATTTTAATCAAGCAAATCAAGAGTCAATCTCGAATAGCTCATATTCTTTAAACTTCTCAAACCGAGCATTTAAATTTCTAGTGACGTTGGTTGTCTCATCCTCCATCCACAGTGGAGGCGAAGGTTCGAGTCCCGCGGGAGGCAAATTTGGAGTTCAGTGCTATGATCGTCTTTGAATCTCGTGTTAACTAACATACTAACACCTCGCAAACTAATATACGATATTGGTAAAAAAGAAAAAAAAAAGACATTTAAATGAAGTGATTGTTATAAAATTGAGACATGTATAAGAGAAACTTGCATAATAAAAGTAAACAAATATTGAACACAATATATATAAAATAGTTCTTCAAGAACTATTGAGATCAATCTTCTGGACTGATCAAATTCTCATTACCTTTCTGTATGTTTCTTTTCTTTCCTTTCTGTTTCTGTTCATTCCTCAATGTGTATTTTTGATACTCCACGGATACATCTTACATAGAGCAGAGAAAAAGAAAACTAAGAAGGGTTCAGAATTAATTACATGTTCCCAACCACAATACTATTCCAACTAATGGCTTTGAAAGTTACATAGAGCAGAGAAAAAGAAAATTAAGAAGTGAGAACTCTACAGAATTAATTACATGTTCCCAACCACAATACTATTCCAACAAATGGCTTTGAAAGTGGTGAGACAGACAATGACCTGATTCATAACAATGATTAAATAATTAATATTTAAGTACACTTTAAAACGACTCTCCAATGAAGTCAAGCGAGTTCGATACAAGGTGGAAAGGGGGTGGGTGGATGGAAATGGAGATGAATTGAGAGCTGAGCCCTTTAGCGGGCTTGAAAATGAATGGAGAGGTAGACCTCTTGAGCCGCCCTGGTAAACAAAACTTGGTTCGCGGAATCTGAGGGATGCATGTGCTGGGCCCCGCACCAGTTGAAAAAAATCCCTCGGTGAGGAAAGAACGAGTCCCGATCCCTTGTTTGACTCTCCAACCTGTCTGTCCAACCTCTCTTAGCTGTTGTCTTGCAAATCAACGGCTGAAATGTGTCAAACACTTTCTTTTCAAAACGACGTCGTTTTAGAGCAAAACATGCTCAGCCTATCTTAGCCTCAATTTTGACTAACATACTAATACCTTGTAAATTGTACATACAGTATTGGTAAAAAAGAAGAAGAAGAGACATATACTCCCTCTGTTCTAAAATGAGTGATCTTTTTGGGACTCCGTACAATTTTCAAATACTTATATCTTTCAATTTATAAAGTTTTATGTGATTTTAAAAACTTTGTTGCATGAACTAATTATAATTTATCAAACAAGATCTATATTGCATATTTTTTAACATTCATATTGAAAGATATAAACAATTAAAAATGATACATTTTTTCAAAAAGGACATTCATTTTAGAACGGAGGGAGTAAATGAATTGATTAAATAATGAATACTTAAGTACCCTTGAATTACGAATCTCCAATGAAGTCAATGGAGTTTGATAAAGTGAGAGAGACTAGAAAGGGGGTGGATGGAAATGGAGATGAATTGAGAGCCTGAGCTGAACCCTTTGGTCTATGCCCTTTGGTTCTTAGACATGAATTGTCAAACCTTGAAAATCAATGGAGAGGTGGACCCCTTGAGCCGCACTGGAATGCATCTGCTGGGCCCCGCACTAGTTGAATAAATAAAATTCCTCGGTGACGAAAGTACTACTCCTATCCTCCTATAAGAGCATCTTCAATCCATCCTTATTCCTCCAAAATAGAGGATGGAAGTGACACATTGAGGGAAGATTTTGTAATTTATTCCCTTTTTTCTTCACTTTTTATATTTTTTGGGAGAATATTTGAGGGACCCACCGTCCTTTTTTAGAGTTTGGAGAAATTTCATACTCCAAATTTGCTTTTGGTCCTCCATTTTTAGAGGACCAAACTTACTTTTGGAGGACCAAACTCAAAAAAGGACGGTGGGTCCCTCAAATATTCTCCAAAAAATATAAAAAGTGAAGAAAAAAGAAAATAAATTACAAAATCTCCCCTCAATGTATCACTTCCAACCTCTATTTTTGATGGATTGGAGATGCTCTAATAGAGGGAAGTGTAAGGGGGGCAACAAGATAGTTCATTCATCTGCCAATAATTGAAGATGATGCCCATAGACGGAAGTGTTGATGATGCCGGTACATTCCTTGGAGTTGAGGAGGACTATTTCCCTCCCGATTTCAAGGAATACATACAAAAGGAACAACTCTACCGGTCGCCATTTGATGGAACAGATTATTATGGGCGTCCGTCAATTGGATGGGTTTTCTGGAGCCAACGGGGCAAGTCTTCTCTCTCTCTCTCTTGCTTTCTTCTTTCTTCTTCTTTTCTTAGGGGTTCAACCTCAATTTTCATTAGGGTTGCTTGCGGTCCGGTTCGGTTCGGATTTTTAGGAATTCGAGAACCGAACCGCTAGTCACGATTTTTACAAAATGAAATTCGTATCCGGACGAAAAGTCCTACGGTTCGGTTCCAATCCGATTTAGGACTCGTGGATCGGTTACGGTTTTAGCAAAAATAAAGCTCAAGCATATAAAAAGGAAAGAATGTTACATTCAGAATTAAGTTTAACACCGCCAGAAAGTATTTGTTACATAAACTACCAAAAGTCTACTTCAAAAATCAGATTCAAAAGAATCTAAACACTAGTAGGATTATATTATTTATAGTACATAACATAAAAGAACAGTAAAAGAAACGAACTAGTGAAACTCAACTAGGGTTACCCGTTATTTATATGAAAAAATTACTATTTACTCCATATATTTTATATACATCTATACTATATCCCATTATTAAGATAAAATACTAAAATTGGTCGAAAAAAGTGTTAACATTACTAATAATTTATTATATAAATACACACACACATATATATATATACGAGCAATTTTTTTTGAATCGTTCAATGAAAACTGCTTGGATGAAGTCCTTCCTGATCATTTTTTTTGCTAATTTCTCACTGGGACCCTTAAACACTTTGAGCGGCTCGGATCATCGAAATTCAATCGGGAAGGGGAGTCCCGCATTTTAATAAAATGTGGGATCCTTCACCGGAACCTGACTGATATACACCACGGATCAATTGAGGGATCCCTTATTTTGTTAAAATGCGGGACTCTCATTTTTCGATCAAATTTTGAAAATTCGAACCGTTCAATGTGTGCAGAACGTGATTTTAAGGGTCCCCACGAGAAATCAGCAAAAAAAAATGACTGGGAAGGGCTTCATCCGAGCAATTTTTTTTGAACCGTTCAATGAAAACTGCTTGGATGAAACCCTTCCCGTTCAAATTTTTTTCTGATTTCTCATGGGAACCCTTAAAATCACGTTTTGATCAATTTGAGTGGCTCGGATCATCGAATCGGGAAGGAGAGTCCCGCGTTTTAATAAAATATGGGATCACTTACCGGAACTTGACTCTGTGTGTGTATATATATGTATATTTATATAAAATAAATAACTCACGGTCCAGTTTGGTTAATCCACGGTTTTGTAATGAAAATCCGTGGATCGAACCACAATTCACGGTTTTCTAACTTTTCAATCCGTGTCCGGACCATTAATTTACGGATAAAATCCAAAAAGTACGGATCGGTTTGGTCCGGATCGATTTTACGGTTCACTGAATTTTTTGAGCAGCCCTAATTTTCATTTACAGATAATTTTGCGGACTTAATCAGACATGCTCTCCAAAAACTGATGCGAGTATTCACGATGGAACATTATTGTTCCCTAGTTCAATTTTGGGCACCCACAAAAACGTTGGAGGGGCGGACATTGCTTACAACTCTATTCCAACCTTTTGCTCTTGGTACAACACCAAACACGAATGAGAGAAAATATTTCACGGATGAGAGAAATAAGCTTTGTTCGTATAGGATGGGGATGTGTAGGGAGTATAATAACTCCTTCTACGCAGATGCAGAGTGTGCACAAGAACAACTTGGGCTTCCTGGCCGTGTCTTCCTCCATCAATTCCCCGAATCCAATCCGGAAGTGAAGCATTACACTCTTAAAGAGTATCCACAACGCGACCTTGCTTTACGTTGCGGGATTGAATCATCTTGGGCTGTGCCAGTGTTCGACCATTCCAGCCACACCTGTGTTGGTGTACTTGAGATTGTGTCTCTGCACTTCAGCATTCCAGTTTTGCATCATAAATCTTTCCTCGTTTATGACATTTTTCAGGTTTGTCAATAATCCAGGCATCTTTGAATTTCTTGTTAACTTTCACATTCTTTTTTTCCCTTCTTTTTTTTACTACTTTATTGGTTGTTAGGCACGGGATGATGCATTACTTTTCCACAAAACTGGAGCCAATTATAAATTTCAGCTTTAGCTTGCAAGATTATAAGTTCATTTTTCTCAACTATGCTTCTTTTCTAGTGTATGTGTATTTGTTTGAATAGAAAATGTGTTCTAAATTCTTATGATCATATCAACAAGAAAATAAAGTGTTCTAAATCATGTCAATCAATGTCTGACCACATAATATTTGTCCTGACTAATCTTCTCAACGATCGAATTGAGCTCTGGATGGACCCAGAAATGTCATTACTGGATATGTCCCTTTTTTTTTAACAACTGGAGAGGAGCTATCTGAATAAGGGTACCCGCTACTGAAAAAAGTATTGTTCATTATCCGTCATGGATGTCGGAAATAGATATTGATATCTAACCTCCTTTAATAAGCTTTGCTTACTTAAATTTATAGTTTGTGCAAAAGTTTAACGAAACACTGTTCCTTCAATTTTGAACTTTTTAAAATTTCATCTCTTTAAGTCGACACGAGAAACACTGATATCCTTCAATTTCTTATGGCAACAACTCCTCGTATTTAACTCTTGCTTCGGACAACATGAGTATACTTGAGCTACATGGTCGTCTTATGGAATCACGAAAGGCTTCAAACACAACATTTTGAAGTCGATGATTTCGCTCTTACCATAAAACAAGAAAAAGAAAAGAAGTCAATGATTTGGCAACAACCCACTGTTTCTCCTTCAAATATAGTCATTGCACCTTTGAGCATGAGAAGGAAGTAGTTTACCAATTTGACAACTGCAATGCAAAATTGGATAGCAATCAAATGTGAATATTAATTATTTAGATGAGATACAACTGTCCCGAGCATCATTCAGCTGTCTTGATATAAATCTCTCCAGATAACAGACATCATTAGACCTTGAGGAGTTTTGTGGGTGTTGTTCCCTTGGACACAGGAAGGCTGTCGTTTAAAAAGAAAATCGCCCCTCCTTAATTATGTTGTTAAAGTATACTAAGTGGAATTAGGACTTAACGAATCAGTCAGGTACTCCTATGCCAAGTTTTCCTTGACTCGACATCCATTCGTGTGAAACACCATCGTAGTTGAATTCTTTGAAATCAAATCTGAATTAGTGTATTGCTAAACAACACGTATGTAACCTAAGTGTCTCCTTTGAATTTTAGTTGGGGTACTAAACTCTTAAACGTTGGAAGCTTGTGTTCCTTAGAAGAAAATATTAATATGTTGAATGTTGACTCACAAAATTTCTAAGATCATTTCCCCATAGGCTGGGACTTCTACAAGGCAAATGTTGCACAAACCCTTGTCACATATATAGATATATATATGAGAGAGGGATAGATTTAGGCTGTTGGATTTGTCGGAATGGAGGATTGAGATTTGTTTGGAAAAGAATATTATATTGGAAACAAACCCTCCCTTGTTATATAGATATTTCTTTACTTTGCTTTGCTTTGACCCTATTTGTGTATATTAAGTGTGTTTTCAAGATTCATGAGTTGCATGTTTCCATTTCCATGCAGGAATTTGGTCTGCTATGTTTTGATGAACATAAACACTACGAAATGCAAGTGAGTGGAAAACCTTGATGTAATATTAGATCTTTTGATTTTAGAACAGTTCATAGTTTTTTTTTGATCCGCAAAAAGATAAATTCTTTGACTCATAACACAAAGTACAGAGCTAATAAAACAGTTCATAGTTACTGTAAGCAATAGCTCCACTCAAGAATTCTGATGTGACAATACTTTCAAAACAGGTCGGGGATAAAAATAAAGAATGTGCCTTCCAGGAACTCAAGACGGTGTTGGAAACGGTGTGCAAAATTCATGACCTACCCTTGGCTATGACATGGGTCCCTTGCAAGGCTTGCAACTCTTTACTGCGAGGCCAACTCCTGTCCGAGGGTGTGGAATTTTATGGGCAAGGAAACTTCCTTGCCTCGTTCGTAGAAGTCAGTAAACGCAGTCACTTAAGAAAGGGAGGGGTTGCTGAGATGGTACTTTCATCTCCTAACATGTTGTACTGCTCGGACATAACCCAACTCAGCTTAGTTGAGTACCCCTTGGTACCCTTTGCACGACTGTGCAATCTCCGTGGTTGGTTCACAATATGCTTGCAGAGCAATTTCACTGCAAACGACATTTATGTACTAGAGTTTTTTTTGCCTGCGAGCAACAGATACCGTGACAACTCACGGACCTCATTGAGCTTGATATTGGGAACGATGGGGGAAATTTTCCAAACTTTTAAGCTTGCTTCTGGCCAAGAACTGCGGGATTTATCATCAGTTGAAGTTATGGATTTTCGGAATGGAGAAATATTGCAGCTAGGTCATCTGGATCAGCCACCAATGGATGCCATAAGCAATGGAATGAATGTCGTTATTGAGGCACAAAACTACAATTTGCCAAGTGTTGAACCCTTGCAGAGTGGAAAAGTTACGTCGCAACTAGATTCATCTGATCAGCTGTCAATGGATCATTCAACAAATGTACATAATGTCGTCACTGCAGAACGAAACATCATGCTGGTTACTAGTTCAGATTCAGAAGTAGGCCCAAGAGAGACGCAAGAAAGGCAACATAAATACACTGGAGTCCGAATTGAAGTTCCTTTATATAATATCCTTAAATATTCCAAAATGAGCCGTAACGATGCTGCAAAGAAACTCCAAGGTAAAAGTACACTCCCAAAATTTGAAATACTGAGTTTGCTTGTTGTCCTCATTGTATTTTTTAACTAGAAGGTCACTTTTCATAGAGAAATTGTTGGGCTTTTGGCAGTATAGAAGGTTTTTCTCTTATCTAAATTGTTTGTTTTGCAGTTAGCATATCGACGTTGAAGCGTGTATGTAGGAGTTATGGTATCCAACGGTGGCCACCTCGCAACATAAAAAAGTTCCATTCCTTTCGGCCCTCGCCTGTTGAGAATGAGGTACAAGCCCGACAACATCTAAATTCTGATTTGCCTTCGAATCAAGCCTCAGATAGTGTTGCACACCCAAAGCTAGCATCCCAAGATGCGGATATAGTGACAATTAAGCGTGTTTGTAGGGGTTATCATATCCTTTGGTGGCCGCCTCGGAACATAGAAAATGGCAATCCCTTCCGGCCCTCGCCTGTTGAGAACTAGAGACAAATCCCGCAACTAAATTCGGATATGCCTTCTAATCAAGCCTTTTTTTTTTGATCAGCAAAAGGTAAATTTTATTAAAAACTGGAAAAGGGGAAAGGGATCCAACAAACTGTTGGAAAAACACAAGGGTAAAGCCCAAACCACCCAAAGGTCTACCAGGGTCCACTACATATAATACATTAAAGCCCGACCCGACACCCAAATAAAACAATAACGTCCAAACACCCAAAACTGGTCCAAGCCTGGACTAGCCCACCCAAACCATCCCACAAACCCTAACTACACCGGCAGCCACCGCCGTACAAACCATTGGAGCCCAGCCTCGCCGTTAAGCCGAGTCGGCCTCTCCCGGATGTAGAGACCGGCGTCAGGAACCAGCCTACGATACTGAAAACCGAGGCAATCAGGGCTTGAGGGCCAACCACCGCCACTGACTACAAAAATTGCGAGCAATCCCCTGTAACAAACAATCTTCATCCGCAAAATCACCACCCAGAACGACGAAATGCCAGCCCCACGCCCGATTGGGAGCTCGGAAGTCCGCCGATCGGAATTCGGCACACAAAAGACGACCAAAGCAACACAACCATGGGAGCCACATCCACCTCACCACCACCGGACTGGATCATCACCGATTAAAATCGCCATCTTCACCGATCGATTTATGGAAATAATGAGACCTGCAAAACAAAAATTATAAAAACAACTACGCTACGCCTCCCTACCCACCACAGCACCGCCCTCCACCAACACCCTGCCCAGATCTACACCACCAGCCGCCACCACCAAACAAACACCTCACAAGCACGGTCCACCCAATGCCACTAGGCCTCTGGAGGAAGCCAAGAAGTCCTCCGGCCGAAGGTGGCAATAACCGCCCCACCCTCCCACATAGAGGAGGGTGGCGAACCAACACGCAAACACCGCCGAGCCGCCACCACACCGCCACTAAAACAGTAGCCGAGCT